>MU762623.1:22266-74384 GCA_026770625.1 Nicotiana glauca
TGTTATTGCTTGCAACTTGTGTATGGTTTGAGTTAACTTAGGGCAAGGTTTGTTCATACATACCAGTACAATTCAAATGTACAGATTTCACTTTTTTTCGGGGGCGATACATTTGTGTCATGATTGTAGGTGGATCCATAGCAGGTACTCCAATCCACCGATCGTAGCTCCCCTTCATTTTCCGTCAGATGCATTGGTGAACCCCTTTCCTCTCGGGTCCTTGCGTGGCTCATGTCGCTTTTAAATTTCCGAGTCTTGTTTTGGTTTTTGGTGTCAGGTATAGCCGGAGCCCTATTACAGGCAAGTATTGTATCACCCTTTTTTATCTTTAAAGGCTCCATAGACAGTAAATGTGGGTTGCGAACTTATGTAAATATGTATTTTGTATATTGGGCGGTGTAAGATGTAAACCACGCTGAGAACCATGTATGTTGTGTATGTTTTGTAATAAAAAGGTATTTTCAATTATGAATGGCTATTTCACTTGGTTATTAAGTAATGAAAATGTGGGTTTAACACGTGAGATAGGAAAGGCATCGAGGTCCGCTTGACTGGGGATACCCGGTCGAGCGCCGGTCATGTCCCTCGAATTTGGGGCATGACAATAACACATAGACCATACCACACTAGGATAACATGAGGACTTCTATCTCTCTTCTGCGCCGCAGACATCGACGCACTCAACTAGTCAAGAACTTTCATTGATCCCATTTAGAAGAAAAAATCATTACACACTCCATGCTTCGCATACCCATAAAATATATTCGTCTTCAAACCATGGTAAAACTCAACAAGAAAATCTCTGCCAACTACAGTTGTACAAACTAAACTATCAGGACTGAATCCTTTTACCTAAACCAAGCTGAGCAAACTGCCAGCACTCTAGAGCTTTGCTGCACAATACCTGTATGAATCATTACCTCGAACGCATACAGAGAATTAATCATATCCTTACCAAACCAATTCGGTTTATTATCAAGCCATTCTATTTATCCAATTTCCTTCCTACTTCGTCATTTAATTTGATATTCTCTCTTGTTGTAGCATTACAATGCCTCAATTCAGGCTCACCACAGGAGATTTGAACATAAGGCCACACTGTCTAAGACCCATAGGCCACTGAATACTCTCGCAGACGTTGCCAGAAATACCACGTTCTAGAATACTTTACTTTGAAAAACTTCTTGCGAATCGGAATTCATTACCATTACCATCCAAGTACTTACACATAGGATCCCATCATCAACATAAAATGCCACAAGTCTTGACCTTTCTATCAAAAACATTGTCTTTAGTCACATACACCACCTTAAAACACCTGAGTGTTACATGCAGAATCTTGAACACCATAAAACCATTCTCGAGAGTCATTCACTCTTATTTAGCTGTAATTCACCTGCCTTACTGAACAGAACCACTCGTGCCTTATTAGTACTCTGATGCCGCAGAACATGATCTCGTAACAGATACAAACAACCATCTTTCTTCCTTATACACTGAGCATTCTTTATCAACCGTAGCTCAAAACATCCTAGTATTTCTTCACATCTATGAAGCACCATATAACCTTTATCAAAATTTGCCTTCACACGCGCCATTCTCGGCTCAATTTTTGCGACTAGAACTAATCTGCCAACATAATTTGAAACAGAACCAACATAATATACAACACTCCAATCAGCTAATCAATAGCAACCTCCCCAACTTGGCTCGAAGCCATATATCAAGTCACTCTTAACAACAGTTACGCCCACTCTTTAGGAGATAAAGTTTTACTAAGTCCCAAATTTTTCAAACATTTCGGCAAGTCTCCATTGTAATTGGGCCTATCCACCTGCCAGAGAATCCCCAAAACCATCCTAAGAACACGTCCACAACTTGACACAGCATCACAATGTATATCAACAACATTAATCTCAATACTACATGTATTATATTATCAAAATTGATACATGGGCGTGCGTTGCACATATTCGAATCATAACACATAGAAAATACCTTTCAAGTACACATGCGATCTTCTAACATACACATAAGGATCATACCGCTTAAGGACACCGCGCATGATATATCTCACCTGCTTTGCCTCAGTTCGGTATTTCAACACACCTTCCACCGACATATACGTTACCCAGTCAACTTAGTCTTCCTGAGTCTGAAATCATACCGCCACAAGTATTGCACTTAACCTTCCAACTACAAGATGCAAAAATATTCATCACGCAACCATAACTTGGGGCTACACAACATATCACAATAGAAAACGGACACTTAACAGTCATCTATCACCCAGCAGACCCCTTCCCAACTACCAAATCACTTAGATACATATCACAACACTAACATACTCGTCACATGGATATCCGACAGCCATTCCGGCTAATAGGGACAATACTGAACATATAAGTTCAAAACACTCGCTCACACGATCAGCACCTCAGTGCTCAAGCCATAGGAAAAGATCCGACCTCAAGTCTTCTAGACTGGGCCAACATACTCACAATGATTACTTCTCGACTCTCGATCGGGGAATCACAAGCCGTCAAGGCACATATACTACTGAGCGCTCGCGTGCGCATACAGATGTGTGGAAGGAATTTCAAGAACTATATCTCAAGTTGAATCCAGTACGCACGATAAGGATTCGAAGAAAGTGAAGTGTTTCCTAAAGGTTATATAGCCTCTCGAGGATAAATACAGACGTCTCCGTACCGATCCTAGAGACTCTACTAATCGGCTCATGACTCATGAGGCCTAGTAACCTAGGCTCTGGTACCAACTTGTCACGACCCCAAATCTCGGTCGTGATGGCGCCCAACACAACTACTAGGCAAGCCCGACCATTTACACTCTCAACCCGAGCATGAAGCTCAAAATTAGTTAATTGAATATCATTATCGACAATAAATCTAAAATCTTAACTGATAGATAGAAACCAAACTAGATAATCTCCCAAAGACCTAGGGGTCATGAGTCTAGAGCTTCTAACAATACAGAGTAATAAAACTCCATACTATAAATGATCAAAATTGCAGAAAATAATAAAGAGATAGGGAAGGAGCCGGATCCTGCGGACGTCAGGCAGCTACCTCGACAACTCCAAATAAACTCTGAAGCAGTGACTAGCTCAGCTAAGCTCCCAAAATACCTGAATCTACACACATGGTGCAGGGAGTAAAGTGAGTACTTCCAACTCAACGGTAATAAGAGTAAATAATGCTGAGAAGAAAGAAACCACGTAAGAGCACTATCTCATGCTATAAAATACAAAACAACACTTTTTAGACAGTAGTAGTTCCATGAAAATCCTTTATAACATATCTGGCTCAGTTTAAATCCTCTTTTTAAAACATCTCTTTCTTTCATTATTAAGAGTTAAGTACATTAATACGATATCAAGTAGTGCAAGTCCGCACACAAATTAGCCCCTCGGGCTCAGCACTCCTTTAGAAATTTACACCAGGGTATCTGGTCATCAAGGCAGGTAGTACATGTATGCCAATAATGTATGAGTGATAGATGTCATGCCACGTAATACAACCAGAAGCCAATGCATGAATGCAATGCAATGCACATGACCGCTATGGCGCGTAGCCCAATCCATTAGGGTACCCTACGCTCACTAGGGGTGTGTACAGACTCCGGAAGGGCTCCTATAGCCCAAGCGCTATACTATTGCGGCGTGCAGTCCGATCCATATAATGTATCACTGCGGCGTTCAGTCCGATCCTTATAATATACTACTGCGGCGTGCAGTCCGATCCATGTATGTATATGTATATACTGCTGTGACGTGCAACCCGATCCATATCTCTGTCTAGAACATGCAAATGAGCCACTCGGGCAATGTCAAGTAATAGCTTTTAACTCAAAACATTAGAAAAATGCAATTTCTGTCTTTAAACTTTAGCAATATGCTGCACATTTCAAAACAGTGTTTATCTCAGGACGGAAATCATTTAATATTCTAAGTGTCATGAAAACAGTTATAATAAATCCCACAGGGTTCAAATAACCGGCACAAAGCCCAAAACATGGCAATCTGCCCAATTCAAGATAGCATCTAGCAAGTTTCTGTCAATTACGTAGTAAAATCAACAACCAGGAACGACCAGGTCACAATCCCCAACGGTGCTCTACCCCACGCTCATACCTGGCATGCAAGTCACCATAATACAGCACTATGATGTGCAAGTCCAGGGTTTCAAACCCTCAGGACATCATTTACAAGTATTACCCACCTCGAACCGGTGAAATTCCTCGCTCGCGATGCCTTTGCCCCTCAAATTGGCCTCCACGCGTGTCAAATCTAACCAAAAACAGTACAAATATATCATAATATGCTAATGGGACAACATCCAATTGAAAACAATCGAGATATAATAAAAATCTCGAAACTAGCAAAACTCGAGCCCCAGGCCCGCTTCTAAAAAAATTACAAAATTAACATCCACGGATTCCTTATCTCGCCATGAGTCCGTACATACTAAGAACACCCAAATCGGACCACAAATGGCCCCTCAAATCCCAAATTTAGAATTTTTACTTACTTCAAGCCCTAATTTCATATGATTTGGCTATGTTTTCCTGAATTTCATCTATGATTCTTCAATAAAATCATATATTTAACTCATAAAACTTACCTCCAACGATTTCCAGTCGAAAACCCGTCAATTCCTATCCAAAAGCTCCTAAAGCTTGCTAAAAAATGGTGAGAAATGGGTTTGGTTTGCGGATGAAATGTTTATAAACTATCTGCCCAGCCCCTGGAAATCCTTCATCGCGTTCGCGACCTCACACATGCGAACGCGAAGACCAAAATTCCCTAGTCCCTCTTTTGCTCTTCACGAATGTGAAGCCCGTCCCACGAACACGATGCTTCAGCTGACTCCACTATGCGAATGAGGCTAGTGCCTCGCGAAGGTGAAGGCCAAAAACTCCTGAGCCTCAATTCCTTATACGCGTTCGCGTCTAATCCCTCGCGAACGTGATGCACACCCAGCTATCCCTCCGCGAACGCGGAACCATACCTCGCGAACACAATGACCAATCACCCAATGCCTACGTGAACGCGTCCAAGACTACGTGAACGCGAAGGCTTAATTTTTCCTGCACTGTTTCTGCAAGTTTCTGCAGAATTTCATAAGTCCAAACTTCCCGGAAAATCATCTGAAATCACCCCAAGGCCCCCGGGACCCCATACAAAAACATCAATCTACTCCAAAACATCATACAAACTTGTTCCAATCATCAAAACATGTCCATTAACACAAAAATCATCAAATTTCGACAGATTCAAGCCTAAGTTTAACTAAAACTTCTGAATCACACGTTCAATCAAAAACCCAACTAAACGACGTCCGAATGACCTGAAAATTTGCAGACATATCCAAAATCACCTAATGAAGCTACTGCAACTCTCGGAATTTCATTTTGACCCTCGGATCAAAATCTCACCTACCAACCGGAATTCGCCAAAATTCCAACTTTGCTAATTCAAGCCTATTTCTACACCGGACCTCCAAATTCGATTCTGATTGCATTCCTTAGTCAAAAATCATCCCCCAAAGCTAACCAAACCACCAGAATTCACATCCGATCCCTCTAACCACATAGTCAACTTCCGGTTGACTTTTCTAAAACAAGCTTTCTTCTAAGAGGCTGTGTGCCTCATTTTCAACCAAAACCAATTCAATTACACCCGATCAAATCTAATACTGATATTCAAACATGAATCAACACAATAAGGGGAAAATGGGGCGATAACTCACATGACGACGGGTCGGGTCGTCACATTAAGTCGATCATATATGCCTCCTATCATCCCACCACACTATTATCCTCTTCAAGATGTTGTTTATGCCGTGGAACCGCCTCCCTATGCAGTGATGAATGTGAAATCTTACACGCGACCACAAAATTATCCATAAAATCGAGCTCCACCTCCTAGAAATGCCCATCCTTACCAAGCTCCACATAATCCTCAACCAAATGATACTCAATACAATCCTCGTCCAAGTGAGACTTTTAGAAAGAATCAGTTCACCCTTATTGGTGAATAGTATTTAAGCTTGTTCCATAACTAATCAGGCTAAATCTATTGCAGCCAGTGGCCCCGAACCGGATGAGTATCGAGTCCCCATCTCACCAAGTTGATGCTAGATTTGAATACCACTTTGGAGTAGTGGGTAACAGTACAGAGGACTGTTGGATGCTCAAAAGGGCAGTTGAAGATTTAATTGAAACTAAAAGAATTATTATCCAGAATGAAGAAGCTCCTGATTTTATGAACAATATGTTGCATGCCCATAACATCAGGCCAATAGTCGTAATGATTTGTGAAGATGAGGAATTTTATCCAATACTGAAGGCCATGCAGCCATTTTTGAGACAGAAGAAAAGCAAAAAAAATGGTCGCCAAGCCTAAAAGTGCCCCATCAGACGGGATTCTCGGTAGCTAGTCTTACTATCTTTTCTGGATCTGGATTATCTCAAGGTGTGATCTGGATGTTTTACTCTATTGTCTTACCTTCCGATATAGACCCTTCTCTCTTCAAAAATTGAAAAAAAAATTAATAATAATAATAAAAATCAAAAATCAAAAATCAAATAAAATTAACATTTCATTGTCCGGAAATGTTTCTTTTCTGAATCTTGTTATTTTTCTTTTTCTCTTTTCAGTTCTGTTAAATGCAGATTTCAATAACATGAAATGCTTGCCAACTTCATGCCGAGATCCTAAGACACTGTCAGATTTCGCAATAATGAGTCAAGAGCCAGAATGCAAAGAAGATAAGTTTAAGGATATAAAACAAAGAGTTGGAGCAGCTAAAGGAAAATTGGCTCCAGATTGGAAAGATCTATCCATTAAAACAAGAGTACTACCAAAAAGATGTGTTGTACTTGGGATACATCGAAGGAAATGTCCTTGAAACAACTGTCAATGCAAATGTAGTGAAAAGGTTTTATGTTTGGATCCTCCATGTAGTTCTAATATTCTCTGGTTAGGATGACGAAGGCTTTCATTCTCGTTACCCAAACACTATCAACCATTTGCAAACCCTTGAGCCGGCTCATATTCTTTGATTACTCTCTTTGGAACCTAAAACTATTATTGAAAAATGAAATTATTAAAAAAGAGAAAAAAGAAAAGAAAATAAAGATACAAAAAAGAAAAGGAAGAAAAAACAAAGAAAATGAAAAAAAAAAAGGAAAGCAAAAAAGAAAGAAAGAAAAAGAAAACAATACAGAAAAACAAAAGAAAACTAAAAATAAAAGTTCCCTGAACTACGTTCGACTTGATTCCGAAAGGATACGTAGGCAGCCTCTCTCTGGGTTTAGTCACACCAAAATAAAAATCCAAATTGAAACTGGGGCAGATGTTATAATGGTCCGGCGATGGTTTTGCCCGAAAGGTTCCAAAGTTGTAATTCAATCCAAATTATTTTTACCCTAAACCTTGTTCAAGTCCTTCTGATCAATGGTCAAAATGGGATGATCGAGTTATTTGGATCTGAGGCAACAAAATGAGAGAAATAAAATAAGAGAGTCTAATTGATGAAAACCCACGCAGGCACCGTGAGGCGACGGTAAGTAGAGAAATTGAAATGAGAGAGTCTTATTAGTGAAAACTCGCAAAGAGCACTATAAGGCGATGATGACAAGAGAAATGAGAGAGGACAGCTCGTGAAAACTCGCAAAGGGCGCCCCTGATTGAAAAGAGGATCCTTATAACCATAGGCGCCGACAAAGTCTTGGCAAGGTTTCTTGAATTTTGAAGCAAAAGTTGTGTTGAATTTCTGATAGTCGGACGGTTTACACAGATCAGGCATCCAACCCAAAAGGCATGCCATGTTCATTGAAGTCCGCATGTACTCCAGATAAGTTCTTCTTTCCTTTTCCCGAAAGGGACACTTCTTGTTTTAAACTCATTCTCCATTCCATTGTTTGTTTTCTTTGAATCCCTATTGGTCTAACACTGTTCTGAAACTAAGACAAAGAAAGGATGGCAAGACTGATTTATAGGGTTCTCATTTGGTGTGAGCTAATGTGCAGAAAGGCACCCAGCCTCGTCACGGGCATCAAGTTGACCCCGACTAGCCATGGCGGCTGATGTTTCGAAATCAAAACTCTTGGAAGGAGAAAATCAAATTAAAGTGCCTATAAAGGCGATTGAAGTTGAAAAGGTTGAGTCCCACAAGGCTAACCGCCTCGACAAAAGTTGAAGAAGCCAAAGTACCCCAAATGCTCTGAAATTGAAGTTTGAAAAAAGAAGCCAGAAAAGAAAGGCCTACAAAGGTGAAATAAAGTTGGAAGAGGTTAAGTCGCTCGCGACTAGCCGTTGTGGCAAAGTTTGAGGAGCCGAAAGTTCCCCAATGTTGCAAAGAAAAGAAAAGAAAAAAAAAAGAAAAAAAAAAGATAGAGAAATAAAAAAGAAAGAGAATGAAGTCAGAATGAAAGGCATACGAAGGCAAAATAAAGTCGAAAAGGTTGAGTTCCACCAACCAACAGTCATGGCAAAATCTGGAAAAAAAAATAAGAAGCTCTCTGGGGCCTGAAATGAATCGATCCTCAAGGAGCCAATAGTTGCAGTTGAGATCTTCATCAAAGAAGTTGGGCCAGGATCGAGTGATCAAAACTAATCAAGGCCACAAAAACAACCACCATTTCAAATTAACAATTGTTCTTTGTTTGAAAATTTGAAATAGGTACAATCCAAGAAACCGTGCAAGAAGCAGGTGAAATGAAAAAGGAAAAGAAATGTGCAAGTGTTGAAACAACTTTGCAGCGAGGAATTAACCCAAAAGGGAAGTTTCCTCCAATTTCATTCCTGCATTTAAAAAAAAGAAAGAAAAAAAAAATGAAATGAAAATTGAAATGAAAAAAAAATAAGAAGAAAATTCAAAAAAAAAAGATAGTTTAGAATTCTCAATATCAATCTTTTATTCTTTTCCAACATTAGGGCTCCAATCCCCTAAGTTGAGTTTTTTTAGACATAGGGCCTACATTCTCTAGTCGCCTTTTACCAACATTAAGGCTCCAATCCATGAGTTGAGATTCTTAGACATAGGGCATCCATTCCCTAGTCGCTTTTTACCAACATTAGGGCTCCAATCCTTGAATTGAGTTTTTAGACATAGGGCATTCATTCCCTAGTCACTTTTTTATCAACATTATGGCTTTAATCCCTGAGTTGAGTTTTTTTAGACATAGGGCCTTCATTCCCTAGTCATCTTTTTTGCCAACAATAGGGCTCCAATCCCAGAGTTGAGAATCTTAGACATAGAACCGCCATTCCCTAGCCGGCATTTTAAAAATATTAGGGCTCCAATCGCTGAGTTGAGAATATTAGACATAGGACCTCCATTCCCCAATCGCCTTTTTTGCCAACATTAGGGCTCCAATCCCTGGGTTGAGAATTTTAGACATAGGCCCTCCATTCCCTAGTTGCCTTTTTGCCAACATTAGGGCTCCAATCCTTGGGTTGAGAATTTTAGGCATAGGGCCTCCATTCCCTAGTCGCCTTTTTTTGCCAACATTAGGGCTTCAATACCTGAGTTGAGAATTTTAGACATAGGGCCTCCATTCCCTAGTCGCATTTTTGCCAACGTTAGGGCTCCAATCTCTGAGTTGAGAATTTTAGACATAGAGCCTCCATTCCCTAGTCGCCTTTTCACCAACATTAGGGCTCCAATCCCTGATTTGAGATTTTAGACATAGGGCCTCCATTCCCTAGTCGCCTTTTTGCCAACATTAGGGCTCTAATCTATGAGTTGAGAGATTTTAGACATAGAGCCTCCATTCCCTAGTCGCCTTTTTTGCCAACATTAGGGCTCCAATCCCTAAGTTGGGATTTTTGGACATAGGGCCTTTATTCCCTAGTCGCCTTTTTTGCCAACATTAGGGCTCCAATCCCTGAGTTGAGATTTTAGATATAGGGCCTCCATTCCCTAGTCACCTTTTCCTCCTAAATACACAATCCTTATTTTATTGCTTTCAATAGAGAAATAATGTAGATTTTAGCTACAAATAACTCACAAAAGTTTCCTAGTGAATACTGGGGCAGAAATATTTTGTTCGTTTATTTGCTTTGGTGTCTAAGCAGGTTTTACCTTGAGGCACAAGTTTCGAGATAACCAAATGAATGAGTCTCAAACCAGAACAAGGAAAAGAAGTAAAAAAACAACAAGAAATGAACTCAAAGGTTGAAGCGTAGAAAGATGCGGACAGCTCAAGAGATGATTGAAGTCACAAGCTTCGCATGTCCTGCCTTGATCCAAAGCTGAAGAATGAACCGGCACCTACAGTTGTCATGCATCAAGATTCAGATCAGAGTCCAGAGCAATAACCAACTAAGACTCAAGATCAAGCTTCAAGATATTTATAGATAGGAATCTTGTAACTCGTAGTTGACATGCTTAGCTAGTTTAGTTTTTTATTTTCCATTTTTGTTGTAATAAGGAGTTCAGCAAGTAGTAGCAGTAGCAGTAGCAGCAACAGTGAAATTACAGCTTCCCGGGAGTCCCAACTACCGAAACCTCCAGAATTGCACTGAACTAATTTCTTTATAGCCAAGGATACGTACGCAACCTTTGAAGTAAGGTCCAATCAGGCTCTTTTCAAAAATGCTTCTCATGGAGTTTCAAACGAGCAAAAATCCCTCATAATCGCTCAATTTATCTTTGCCCAAAAGTCCTTCATATCTCCGAGCAAAGACGGGCAGCTGTAAGCACCTGATTTTTTCCATATATGAATTACTCCTATAAAATCTAAGAAAATAGATTTTTTCCAATTGTGTGTCATTTTATAGGATTTTTTGCAGTATTTTTATTAATTATTTGCATTTTTGTGCACTTTTAATTTTTATTAAAAATCATAAAAAATATCAAAAAATACCATGCATTGCATTTAGATTTTATTTTTTAGGATTAATTAGTTAAGTATTTATTTTATTAAAGCTAAAAATCAAAAAATGGCTTATTTTACGTTGTTTACCTTTTAATTTTTAGATTATTAATTTTTTATCTTTTAAATTAGGGTCAAGTAATTTTTATAATTATTATAAATAGATAATTAGTTAAATTTTACAAATAAAGATAATTTAGAATTTATTTTAGGGTTTATTTAAATTAATTAGTCTTTAAATAATTTTTTTTAAAAAAAAGCTTTTTGACCGAATTTGGCCATTTCTTCCTAAACTAGCCCAATCCTAATTTAACCCAAGCCCAAAGCCCTTTTAAAATCTGATCCAACCCCCCATCTCCCTTCACTCAATCTTTACCATTTATCTCTAGTAGATCCAAAGGTCCAGAATTCACCCTCTTTTAATATAAAAGTGTCCTAAAATCTCCACCCCCTCATTTCCAAACTCCCAATTCTTCCACTTCTCTCTCAACTCCCCAAACCTAGAGCTCCCCAACTCTCTCTCTTCTCTCTCCTCCCATTTTCCGCCGCCACCCTCATCCACCGACGGCGCCGCCCGCCGAAAATCTCCACCGACGGCGGCCAACCTCCAAAAACCCCCCAAAATAACTTCATTCTTCTCCTCTTCTCCTCTTCTACATTCCCCCACCAACTAAACTTACAATAAACCAACCATCCTAAAAATAAAAATCGGCCGAATACCCTCCCTATAGCGGCTCCGCCGTCGGAAATCGCCCAAGGCGGCGGCGAAACTCAAAAACCCCTCAAATTCACACCATACACTCCTCTCATCCTCATAAACCTCATCTTACCAACCAAATCCCCAAAAAACCAACCAAAATCCGTAGATCTTGGATCTAAAAAGGCCAAAACCCTAGATCTACCTCTTTTTTTATTTTTCTATAAAAAAGATGTCATTTTTCCTAATTAATAGGGAATCCTGACAGATTCTTTGAACTTCAATTCTAATCCCTTTTCATATCCTTATTCTATAAATACACTCCTTCTTTTCATTACACAAGAGTTGGATATGCATTTTAGACCAAAACAATATACTGATTCTGCACTACTTTGGAGTCTCTCTCTTTCACTATTAGAAAAGAACTCCTACTAGTTTTTCTTACTATCTTCTGGACTTCTGTGCTATTGGAAGCCAGTTTTGGTTTTCTGTTTGGGTTTGCCGTTGTTTCTCACTCAACTTTTCAGAGATCTATTCTCTTTCTATTTGTTTTCTTGCTGCTGTCAAGGTACTTTTCTTAACAAAAAGTGTAAGGATGGAAATTTGCTGAATCATGATGGAAATTTGTTGACAAATCTGCAGTTAGTTTGAATATTGCATGAATCATGTTAGTTTGAAGCTTGTTTGTTTGTTATATTTCAAATTTATTTACAAATGTTTTAGGCAAATGTATTAGTTTTAAAAGTGTTCTGAAAATTACAGAATTTGCTTAAAGATTCATACATTTACAAAATTTGTATGTTCATATTTAGTCATATCTCATAAGTCATTTTCCAGAAATTCTATTTAAATAGCAACAGGGAGTTTGGATATTCAGTTAGCAAAAAAAGTAATAATTTTAATGCATTTCCTTGCGTGTTAAACCAGTTTAATAGAGTAGCAATTTACCACACTATTCTTTATAGTTAAATAATGTTGAATTATTATTAGCTTAAAGTTATAAAAATTAGTTTTTTTTTTTTACAAAATAACTAAGTGATAACCATAATACATTTTCAGGCCCAAAGTCAATTGGGTTGATGAATTTGTGTTCTGATTTTTTATTAAAACAAAATGAGTTAGATCAATAGTATTTACACTTAAAGATTTTCAAAATACAAATAAGCTTCAAAATAAGCATTTCGAAAATAAAAACTTAGGCAAATTAGTAGTAAGATTGTCTAAAATTTAACAGATTTTATTTATTCAAAACCCTTTTTACTTTTCCGTTTCAAAAGATAAGCAAAAAATATAGTTAAAATCCTGCATTTTGTCATTAGGATTGTTAATTTCAAATTTCCTTTAAATATATGTTGGACTAAAGTTCACTTGGACTCATTATTAAATTTATTTATGTGTCTACAAAAGGATATTGGGCTAGAGTTACTTAGTAGGCCCAAATTTTCTTGAATCCGTCATGTTCAAATTGATTAATTGCTTAATAATTTATTTGGGCCAGATTCATCTTAATTAAGTCAGGCCCAAGTTCTTTTAGAATTAATTTAGTTGTTTGAATAAATAGACAATATATGTCTTGGGTTAGAGTTCATCCGGACACAACCTTTGTCAGACCCCAAACTTCAAAATCTGGGCCTGTTTGGCATTTAATAAATAAAGTTTGCACATTTATTTCAAATAAGTATCTCATGAAGTATTGTACATGTACACATAGATACATGATTTAGAATAGTTTAGTGATTGAATCACACCTTTAGATGCACTTCAAAACTACGCCTTAATCAAATACTAGTAGTTTGCTTTAGGCTCGATATAGACTAGTATTGTGGTTATGTATATGTTCGCGTAATATAATTGCAAATTTAATTCTAAAATTACTCTAGGGATGCATTCACGTAACTTCAACTAAAATTTTCTTAATAAAATAAATAAAGCATTATTAATTGTGGACACTTTCGCGTAACATGAGTTTTGACGCACTAAGAGAAAAGAGTATACGCACGCGCAACTCAATCCTTTAATTACAAATAAATAAAGTTTTTAAAAGCGGTAAAAAGATAATTTTTCATAGGTATTAAAAATGAGTAGTTAAACAATTAAGCCAAATATAAATTGCTGAGCGACCGTGCTAGAACTATGGAATCCGACAATACCTAACACTTTCTCCTGGGTAACAGAATTTCTTATCTATAATTTCTGGTTCGTAGACTTCAAAAGGAAAGTCTAAATTTCCTTGATTTGGGATTTAAAATAAACCAGTGACTTGGAACACCAATTAAAATTTTCCAAATGGTGACTCTGAAAATAAATAAATAATTCCATTTTGAATAATGTCACTTAAATTGGAAAAACTCCCCTATATCATGGTGTAAAAAAGGGAGGTGTGACACATGTTAAAACCCTAGTTCCTTGTATGGTCTCATTCGAGTTTTGAAACTATTTGTTAGATATGTAATTGTTTAATTTATTTGTTTATCATCTTTTAAACTCCATTGTTGCTAAAAACCCTAGGTTTTTGGGTCTGAAGCTTTTTGTTTGAATGTATGCTTGTCTCAATTGAAAGTATTTGTTTCAGACTCTCTTTCTTAGGTGACTTATCTGATTTTTACTATCTTCCAACTAAGACTATAGTTGTAACCCTAATTTCTCAAAAGAGATTCTTCACTTGTTACTGCAAGACCTTTACTTGTTCTGACTCTCTTCTTCATTTTGGCTACATGTATGAGCCTTGACTATCTACTAAATCCTATGCTTATTTCTGCTACTATTGTATGTTGTTTCTTTTGCCAATGTGTTTGGCCTCGCATGACTAATATTTTGTTTTCTCTATTTATATACTAAAGTGCAGAAGCATGGTCCTTTCTTGATTGATCTCGATCTTGTGACTGATTTAAAAAGTTTTTCTAGTATGAGCCCTGATTTCACTCACCTGTTTAAAAATTAATTAATTTTTTCCCTTTACTGTGATGTTTTACCTTGCTGATTTCTTTCACAAAATATGTACATTTTTGTACTAAGACTTGATTGTTAACTGCATGCTTTTACTGCCCCTTATATGGCAACAATCAGCCTGCTTCCAAACTGATTTTCTTCCCTTAATTAGACTTGCTTCTACCTGTTAAACAATCATTCCTTAATTAAAGGGGAATCACTAATGTAATTTATTATGATTGGTGATTGTGTCTATAATTGTGTTAAGACTTTACTTATTATCATATTCCTCACCTATTTTTAAAACTATAAATACCCACCTTCCTTTCTTTCAAAGAGACGAACGAACTATCTAAGTTCAGAATACACACTTCACAAAAACTCTCTCTTCTCTATTGCTACTTATGATTCTGCTTTGTCTAGCCGGCTGAAAGCCAAGGCTAGGCTGTGAAATTTGCTTGTTGTTCTTTCTGCACTTTGTTTCTTGCTGGTATGTCCTATTTAATCTTCAAGCATCAACAACAACATGTTTCTTTATCTTTTTCCTTCACTCTTGCATGTTCCTGCTTATGTTTATGCAATCCAGTTATATTGCTAACTATGTTGTAATCTGCTCCCTCCCATTCTAAATTAATTTTTTCCCTTATGCATGTACTCTGTTAGTCACTTGTATTTGCTGAATCATGAATCCTAAACCCCAACCCTCCTATGTGCTTGTGGTCTTTAGTTGGTTTGTGGGCATGCCAGCATCACCTATTGTTGTGCATGTCCCAAACCTGACCCTTTTTTGTGCAATTACTGGTTCTGTGTAATTTAAGTTTTACCACTACCTTTTTCAAATCAGCTTTACCCGTTACTATTCTCAACCCAGTTTTAAATAAGATCTCTGTTTATGCACTTCCACTATATTCAAAGAACCTAAGTTATGCGCATCTATGTGAGCCTTGCCTCGAGACCCTTGAGCTCCCTCTGAACTTTGACACATAAGGGTTGGCCCATTCCACACTGCACTTATTCTCTATCTGGTTATGCAAACCTGGGTGTAAGCACTTCCCGGATTCCCTTGAGACCCTTAAGGAACTTTGACACACCTAGGTCTAAGAAAAGCTTGGAAATAATTGGAATTTGAGGTGTTTGTTCTATAACTCAGAGATGAAGTCAGAATCGGACTTCTTTTAGTTGTAATTTCATACTTTACTTCTCTTGTAATTCAACATTTGGTTTGTAATAATTTGTAAACAATATTGGAATTGGCTAGTGAAAAGGGATGGAAAATTATGTATATTTAGCTATTAGGAGGGTAGATATCCTGCCTATAGGATATATTTAATAAAGTTCTGCATGTTTTACACGTAGATATCCTGCCTATAGAATCTATTTAATAAAGTTATGTATTTTTAATTCACCACCTAGAGATCTTGCCTATAGGGTCTAATCATACATCATGCCCCTATGTTAAAATCAGGTTCTAAACTAGATGTCATGATTATAAGGTTAATATCAATATAGAAATCATGCCTATAGGAGTCTCGTTATGATCAAATAAATTCTACCTACTATACTTCAATAGATACTATGCCTATAGGACCAAATCTGCTTTAATATTAGATACCATGTCTGTAGGAATTAAAATCAGCAACAACAGAGATTATAACTTGAAACCATTTTAGTTAAAAATCAGATTGACGTATACCGTTTAAATTAGTTTAAACAACTTACTCCTGTCATTAACGCGATTTTGAAAACATGCCTATACGATCCAATTTGCCCATTTAAAATTATTACTACTTTGCCATTTTTGAATAAGTAATAAACATCATGCTTATAGGGTACCATCAACTCACACTTACGCAAGCCTTAGGTAATAACGATAAAATTGAATCTGTCTTTTTTTAATTAGCAACAGGTACAATCAGCAGGCAGGCCTAATTCGGACTTCTTATCTGAGTTATGTAATAAATTGGTCTACTTCAACAACTAAAACTCACCCTGTCTTAATACTTTAAATTCTAACCCTAAATATGTTTTAAGTCATGCTATTTATGTAGTTTACTTGAGGAGGCATATCTGAGCCTCTTATTTGTTTTACATGTCACCTATAATATGCAGTCCTATGTGTTTTGAATGTCGACTTAGTCTTTCTACCTTTAGAACCCAAGAGTCGGCCTAAAATCCTCCCTCTTATAGGAATAGTAGTCCGAAATCCTCCGGGACTGATAGGAATGGGATGGATAATAGCATGTAATAGAGGTCGAGACCTATCTGCGCTTTAATACCTTAACGGGGTGAGAAGGGTAGATATGAATATGATGACCGGTGCGCTAATACCACATGTAGCCCCTCTTTCAAGGAGTGATTACCGAGTATTACATTGATGTGATCCATATTAAAAATAAACCTAGTACCTCTTTATATTCGCCTGCATGTTTAGTTATAACTCTTTCAAAACTTTGTTTTATTTTTGTCATTTCGAAACACATGTGTATTCAAAATCCCTTCTTTTGGAGCTTTATTTGCTTACTTGTTAATCACACAAATTCACAAAGAACTATTTGGTCGGGAACCACACTAGTGGATCCTGAGGGGTGCCTAACAACTTCCCGTTGAGATAATTTCAAGCCTTACCCTATCTCTGGTTATCAAAAACATAGTTGTTGTTGAACCCTATAGGTGCCCTAATGCGCCTTAAAATCTTTAGGTGGTGACTCTTCAAAATTGCAAACCTCTTTTTCTAAAAGGAAAGAGTTGTCCCAACCGAATATCATAAACCCGATTTCGCGAGAGAAAAGGGGCGCGACACTCCCTAGTCCTCCAAAGCACATAAAAAGGCCCAATTAACCGAGGGCTTAGCTTTCCCTTCTTCCCAAATCTCATAACACCCTTAATGGGTGAAACCTTTAGTAGAACCTTCTTCGTAACCATATAAGACACATCACGAACCTTTCTGTTACCATAACTCGTTTGTCTTCACTGTGTTGTACGAAGAGGCTTATCAGTAACTCCCACTTTGTCCAAAGCATCATGTACTAAGTTTGTACCCAAAAGGCTAGCCTCACCTGGCTCAAAACAACCTACTAGCGATCTATACCATCTCCCATATAAATCTTCATATAGAGCCATCTGAATACTCGACTGATAACTGTTGTTGTAAGAAAACTCTGCAAGCGGTCGAAACCGGTCATATCAACCCCCAAAATTGATGACACTAGCGCGCAACATGTCCTGCATTATATGAATGGTGCACTAGGACTGCCCTTTCGTCCGAAGATCAAATGCCATGCTCAACTCAACCTGAGTTCCCAACTCTTACTATACTGCTCTCCAAAACTGCCGATATAAAATGTGTGCCTTACTCTGAAATGGTGGAAATTGGCACTCCACGAAGGAAAACAATCTCTTATATATAAATCTCAGCCAGGCACTCTAAAGAATTGGTAGTACACACAGGAATGAAGACGGACTTAGTCAGCCGATCGACAATCACCCAAATAGCATAAAACTTCCTCAAAGTTCGTGGAGTCGAACTATGAAATCTATGGTGATCCGCTCCCACTTCCACACAGGAATATCTATCTGCTGAAGCCACCTGGTCTCTGATGCTCACATTTTGCCTGCTGAAAATTGAGACACTGAGCTACAAACCCCACTATATCTTTATTCATCCTCTTCCACCAATAGTGTTGTCTCAAATCCCGGTACATCTTTTCGTCACCCTCATGGATGGAATACCACGAGCTGTAGGAATCTTCTAGAATCAACTCCCGAAGTCCATATACATTGGGCACACATATCTGGCCCTGCATTCTTAATACCCCATCACTGCCAATAGTCACATCTCTCGAATCGTCATGCAGAACCTTATAGGACAAGTAAATGAGGATCATCCTACTGGCGCTCTCTGATGCAATCGAATAAGGAATACTGAGGAACCACACAAGCTAGGACACGACTGGGCTCTGAAATATCCAATCTCATAAACCGATTGGCCAAGGCTGAACATTAACTGCGAGAGGCCTCTCGCCAACAAGAAGGAATACAAGACTACCCGTACTCACTGCCTTTCTACTCAACGCATCGGCCACCATATTGGCCTTTCCCGAATGGTACAAAATTGTAATATCATAGTCCTTTAGCAGCTCCAACTATTTCAACTGCCTCAAATTGAGATTCTTCGGTTTAAACAAGTGCTAGAGACTACAATAATTAGTAAATACCTCACAAGATACACCATAGAGATAGTGCCTCCAGATCTTCAACGCGTGAACAATGCTAGCCAACTTCAAATCATGAACAAGGTAGTTCTTCTCATGAGGCTTCAACTAACGAGGAGCACAAGCAATCACTCTACCCTCCTACATCAACTCACACCCAATGCCGACCCGAGAAGTGTCACAATATACTGTATAAGAACCTCAAGCTTGTTGCAGAACTAACATTAGAACCATGGTCAAGGTGGTATTGAGCTTCTACAAGCTCACCACACACTCATCCGGCTACCTATAAGGAGCACCCTTTTGGGTCAATTTTGTCAATGGTGATACAATAGATGAAAATTCCTGAACAAACCTATGGTAATAATCCGCCAAACTAAGAAAACTATGGATCTCTATGGCTTAGGATGGTCTGGACAACCTCTTGACTGCCTCTATGTTCTTCAGATCAACCTGAATACCCTTACTAGACACCACGTACCACAAGAACGCCACTTAACTAAGCCAAAAACTCACACTTGTAGAACTTAGCATAAAGCTTCTCATCCCTCAACCACTGAACTACAACTCTCAAATGCTCGGTGTGCTCCTCCTAGCTATGAGAGTACACCAGGATATCATCAATGAATACAATTGTATGCGGTAAAATAGGAGGGTCCAATTTTCGGCCATTACAATGCCTCGTGATCAAGCTTTCCAAGACTATGGTCGACATTTATCCTGGGGGACCATCAGTGTCCAACCTTGAGGCAGTGCAAGTCGATGGTTATTGTATAACAGTAGGAAGTTCCCTAGGCACACAACTAGGGTTGATAAAACCTAGAGGGCTAGATCTGAACCGTATCAGGGCATTAAGTAGCTATACCAGCCCCATATCTTTGTAATTAATGCATTTTTACTATGTTCCCCATCATATATAAAGGGGAATCCTTGTTATCTGTACACACATGTTACTCTATACACAAGAACATTCTCTCTGCTCTCTAACATATTCTCTTAAGCTTTTTACTTCCATTTATTGCTTACATTCATTGTGTTCTATTTATTGTTCTTCATTTGTTGCTTATTATTGGCCATAAAGAGCCATCATCGAATCTATCATAATTTTTAGTCCCTCCATTGACGGCCTACGGGATAGTATAGGACTTCACATTGAGGCCCCGAATAAGTAAGCTCAAGGCAGTGATCTCCAACTTTTTGGTTCGTTTATCATACCGTTTCTAAGTTGCAATCCTAATTTTAGATCCTTTATTTATCATCCATTGCTTACCAACTAGAATAAAAATAGATCACGTATTTTTAGAACCACAAAATCAAATCTAATTGTAATTACCATTTTTACGGTAAATAGTTTGGCGCCACCGTAGTGCTAAAAATAATAGTAATTATTTTCTTGTTGCTATAACTACAGAGCAAGTTATCTTTCACACTTTTTCTTGTCCAAGATCTTTGATTTTATGTAAAAATGTCTAACTTAGTAAATGCACGTGAAAACATTGATCTTGAAGACCATGGGAAAAATGGGTTTGACGTCCCAAGTGTTGGCATGCCACCACAAAACCCTGAGAATGCACCAAAATCAATTCTCGTGGATGTGGTCTCGCGCAACACTCAATATATCGAAATAAGCTCCCACACCAATGGGAGCATACAACAAGAAGATCAACAAGAAGCTCAAAAAATGCCAGATAGGGGAGAACGAGATGTTAGCCTTCACGTTATTTGTGAAATATTACAGACGTAATAGCTGGTGATCGTTCAGTTGCAAATTCATCTGAAAACTCCCAACATTATCGCACCGGGGACGGCTCACCTAGCCAGGAGGTTCTAGAGAGGTCAAGCAACAACGTGTCAGCACTCAACCCCGCCATCGTAAAGATGCTCGAGTACCTCACAAAGAGGATTGAGTCCGGCGAGAAGAAGATAGAATACTACGACAAAAAGGTCGAGACCTACAACTCCAGCATCGACCAGATTCTGGGTGCACCCCCAATCCTGAAAGGTGTAGATTCAAAGAAGTTCGTGCAAAACCATTCCCATAAGAAGTAGCTCCGAGACACATTCCGAGAAGTTCATAATGCCATATATTCCAAAGTACAACGGAACCTTAGAACCCAATGAGCATGTTAATGCATACAATTGTGCAGTGCAGGGCAACGAGCTAATGATGATGAGATCGATTCTGTCCTACTGAAAATGTTCGGAGAGATGCTTTCAAAAGGGGTGATGATGTGGTATCACAACTTGGCCCCAAACTTGATATATTCATTTGCCATACTGGCTGATTCTTTGATAAAGGCATATGCTAGTGCCATCAAAGTAGCAACAAGGAAATCTAACATCTTCAAGATCAAGCAGAGAGAGAATGAAATGTTGCAAGAGTTCGTGTATTGATTTTAAAAGGAACGAATGTAACTACCACCAGTTTCTAATGATTGGGCAGTGCAGGCATTTACTCAAGGCATGAATGAATGAAGCTTGGTGGCTTCGAAATAGCTAAAATAGAACCTAGTTGAATACCTGGCCATGACTTGGTCGGACATCCACAACCGATACCAATCAAAGATCAGAGTCGAAGACGACCAACAAGGAGCCCCTTCGGGCTTGGTATATCCAAGCTGGCTTCTGGCGAAGGAGATAAACTAAACAAAGAAAGGCACCAGTCATACACAAAGAACAGAGAAATGCCCCAAGTCACGACATACCCCAGAATGATCAAACAATAGGCCAAGGACAAAACCCATAGTGACTCGTCTACATAACCGAGTTTGATAGGCGTGCAGGGCCGGCGGAGGCACCCCGCTTGTTGGAATACAACTTCAATGTCGATGTTTTGAGCATCGTATTCATAAGTAAAATCAGAGACACCAAGTGGCAAGGCTTGTGTAATCATATCCTTTACAAAGGAACCATAACTTAGTGTGTGAATTCCATAACACGCATGACTAAAGAACCGAAAACTTCCATCAACTCCGGGAAGAAGTAGCCCGAGTGCTAAGCAAAGGTCACCTCCGAGAATTCATCAGCGATCGAGCTAAAAACCAATTACAGGAAAGAGAGGCAGCTAAGAAGAATGAAACAAATGAGCCACAACATATCATCCACATGATCGTGAGAGGCATTGATGAACCACAAGAACCCATGATCAGAAGAACAAACATATCCATCACAAGAGAAAAGCGAACTCGGGGTTACATACCCGATGATGCTCTCACATTCAATGATGAGGACATTGAGGCCTTGTCTCAACCTCACAAAAATGCACTGGTAATATCTTTCCTTGTAAATACATTTCAAATTAAATATTTACTCGTGGATTCAGGTAGCTCGGCCAACATTATCACATCGGGTAGATCGGGCTGCTCGACCAAATCGTACCCGCCTCCTGAGTCGTCAGTGGATTCAACATGGCGAGCAAAATAAAAAAAGGGGAAATCACCCTCCCAGTCAACGTGGCTGGCACAACCCAAAATGTTATATTCCATGTCATTGAAAGAGATATGAGATACAATACCTTGCTTGAATGGCCATGGATATACTGCACGAGAGAAGTACCATCAACCCTTCCTCAAATGATGAAGTTCCAAATAAAAGATAGGATAAAAATCGTCTATGGGGAACAGCAAGCAACAAGAGAAATGTTCACAGTACATGACGTAGCACCGACACCAGTACCTCTACCTTCGAAAGAACCAAAGGATAAAAAAAATAGTGAAATAGAAAAAAGAAGCTATACCCTCGGCTAAGTTTGAATCAAACAAAGCAAAGGACCGTACTGCGTCCTCGTGACAAATGATCGAAACATATCAAGGGCCGAAGCGCCATCATAACTAAGGTAAGGTCGCCCCCTTTTTCAAATACATCTGACACTAACCTAAGTTAATGTATCTGATCGAAACAACCAAAGCATTTCCCAATTTTAAGGCCTTTAGGTTTCAAAAGCATGAGTTGCACTGTTTTTCTTCGATAGGATTTTTATCCCAAGAAGGGTTTTACCGACAAGGTTTTTAATGAGGAAACATCTATATGCTACCTAAGGAAAACTCAACAAGTATTCAAGGCTTTTCTTGCAATCAAACTCAAATACTGGGAGGCATCCCCCCGGAAGATCATCTCCTCTGAGAAACTAAGATGCTGAACAGGGTCTCGATAGGAAAAACAATGTACCGGGCCAAACGGTCGAATGAACTGTGCACGTATAGATTAACTGAGACCTCAAAAGCAAAGACATCTATACTTGTATCAAGCAATCAAATAATACTTTTGAAAAGCGTTTTACATTTCAAAGAAGCTCGATATTTTTTCAAAAATGATAATGTCCCGAACACTCGGGGACTGGCATTGAAAACTCAAGGCCTCGTGACCTACGGGTTGGAAACCCCGAAATAATAAGCCTTCAATGAGGTAGTACTAATATTACAAGTAATGGCACCCGAACCAAAAAAACCCTTGATGACTTCGGGGACTGCCGCCAATCACTATCCCCATCGACTTATCAAAACCCGAGGCCGCAAGACTACATGTGGACAACCTCAGTCCCACAAGGCCTATATAAGGCATGTAAAATCTGTAAGACCTTAAGCAACGCATGAACAACACTTTTACCAAGTGAAAATAACTGTAAGACCTCAAAGGCATGTAAAACTTGGAAGACTTTATTAAAGGCATTAACCCGATCTCAAAGTTAAGGCTATATATCGAACTTCTAAGACCCCTAAAAGGTCATACCCTGGATATAGACGCCGAAACTACTTCACTAGGGAACTGAAAGGCTCTGGACAAACACAATGACTACAGTCACAAGGTTATATCTAACAAACTAATGCGACTCAGGGATGCTCGACCGTCGCTATAAAATAGCAGGACTTCAATTACTTTGAATATACTTCAAAAAGAATCGGTTAAAATAGGCTACCCTCGACATAGGCAAAATAGCTTCGACCATGTCAGCTGCTAAATACAGGCTTCGAGATACTCATCTACTGAGCCAAACCTTCTAAGGTGCTCGATCATCACCATATAACGACTCACAATCAAGGGATTTTATCAAACCATTGAAGAGCCAGGCAAACACAATTCCAAAAATCCTTAATAAGGGAAAAATAAAGCTTACATTAGAGGTCGCATCGACCCAATGCTTAAGAGCCACTATCGCCAGCTCATATAAAAGGTTGTACCGACCTGAAGCGTAAGATCCATTGTTCCTAGCCCATATAAAAGGTCGTAGGGACCTAATACGTAAGAGCCGCTATCGCCAGCCCATAAAAAGGTTGTATTGGGCAAAATGGGTAAGTTTCTAATGCCCGGCTTTAAACTAAAAGCTTGAGGGTCAAATGAGCTATATTTGAAACCCATCTTGGAGACTGAACCCAAAACGGTTAACTAAATGTGCCTAAGAGCAAAAATCATAAGAGCTCAAACGTCGGCTTATATTAAAAGGTCGTGTCGATTGAAGAGTGTAAGAGCCTTTGGGCCAGCCCAATGAGCCCCAAGTCCATATTATGGATCTAAGGATTCCTTTCAAACCAAGGACCAATTCATCCAACCAACAACCAACAAATATCAAAACAAAAGAAATATGTGAAAAATACAAATACGAGGCTTCCTTTCATACATGTATGCAAGGGAATACCATCTTCATTTACAAAGTTCTCTATCAGAAAAAAAAAGTCCTAGTCTATGCCCCTCCCCCCCCCCCCCCCCGGGAACTACGGCCCGTCGGTCTATTTTTTATCCATCCTTGGAATCGAGGGTTTCCCTTCTAGATTTGCGCTGTGTATACTCCAAGCTCCTGCTCTCGTGGTCGAGAAACCTTTTTAGCTCAGCTCGAGCATCGATAGCATCCTTCAAATAGATCGCCACTTTCTTATCAGCCTTAGTTTGGCTGATTATGGCTTCAGCCCAGGCATCTACAACTTCGGCTTTTATCTTTAAAAGCTCGGACTCAAGCTCTGTAATCATACCTGTTTGGACCAAACTGTTCGTGCGAGCTAAGCGGAGTCGAACCTCGAGGGTATAAGCTTTATCCAGAATACCCTTTTCTGCTATAGTATGAGCGTTCGCCCGAGCCTTTAACTCATCGTACTCACGTTTGGCTTGACCAACTTCACTCTTAAGGCGTTCCTGATCTCCAGTCTACTTTTGCAGCTAAAAAAACAAAATGCCTACCTCAGGAATAGAAAAGAGAACATGCGCCCCATCCAGAGCAGTGAGTACCTATTCCTAGAGATAGTTTTCATAGTTTAGGCTTCGACTCACCTCGCACCTCAAGTGCGCCAACTTGTCTTTTCTCTCATCGCAAAGAAGCCTAAGGGACTTCTCTCTTTCCTGATTTTTGCAGTATGGCCTCATGACAAAGTAGCTCGGACTTGATCTTGTCAAATTCCAATGAAAGATAAACTCGACAAGAGAGTAAAAACTACAAGACTATAAAATCGGCACAGACGGCAGAAAACCCACCTCGGAATAGAGTGACTGAGCTTCCTCGAAAGTTAAGTGCAAATCTACTAGTCCGGATCCGTCTATCCCAGAAGAACACCACCTTATGGGGACATGATAGCTTAGCGTATGTGGCTCCATGTTTTGAACACTTCAAGGGGGATGACGCATCCTCACCGAGCCCCCGACATGGACTTGTCTTGCTGAAAGCATCGTCACACTGTAAAAGCCCTTTTTGCTTATTATTCTTACACCGGAGCCTAGAAGTTGATGACCCTTCACTCCCTTCAAGAGAACATGATTTTCCCCCGAAGGATTCCTCGATACCTATGGTGATAGGGTTAGTATGTGTAAAAAAAAGTTCCCTTAAAGGAGTAAACCACACAGCGCGTATTGTAGTGTTTGGCCCCCCATCTACCCTTAGATAGAACTTGCCACTTATGCTCATTGTAATTCGAGCATGTCGCCAGCTTCCAAGCCTAGCCCGTCAGGTCAGGAACCTCGCATAGCATCCATGAAATTGCTGTAGAAAGGGAAAGGAAGGCACATTTACAGAACATGTCTATGCCATAAGCAAAACTATGAAGGCACATGTAAACCACTTACGTGTAAAATTCCACTCCTCAAGGAATGATAGAAACTCCACGGGGATAACATCAGCAGTCTGTACTCAAACGATTTGGCTCATCCACTTCCAACCTCCCTCTTCTTCGTCATTAATAAGGAAAGGTGTGGTGGATCGGCATCGTAAGTTTAGTAGACCTCGATGGTGAAAAGGTCGGTGTATCCTAATAAGGTGACAAAATGTAAATTCAAGTCTTTCTCTCTCCACAAAGAACCTCATCATCTATACTATCCACCAAAATGACGAGTGAATTTGAGCCGTGGTGACCCGATATTTCCGACAGAAATCAAGCACAACCTATTGGGGGGACCTAGCATGAAAGGGTACGTGTATACGTTAAAAAACCCTCAGCATGATCCATAATGCTCTTTCCCGGGGAAAGTACCTGCAGTACTACCTTTTCCCCCATCCACAGTCTCTCCTCACTGACTTAAGATGCTCCTCTCCTACTGAGGAAATAAACTTCGAAACATACTCCCTATGACCCCAAGCATCTTGGTTCACAAAGCCTTTAAGGGTGGAACTCCCTTTTTCTCACTGAGCAGACCTTGATGTGGCAGCCATAACTATGATAAAAGTGGAAAATTCAAGCAAAGCCATCGGAACCAAAATAGTGAAAGCCATGACACATGAAAAGAAAGCTCCACAAAGGAGGATAATTACTCAAAATAGCAGAATTTTCAAAAGGGGGAAGGCAACCCTATATATGGAAAAAGTAGTGACTATCTGCCTGCCTCAAACGTCGATTAAAAATATTGGCAGAAACATTTCTCGCCTTGGGAAAATATGCCAGTAGAATCTCCTCGGTCATTTCATAACTATGTCATACACTTGACGCCGCCATACGACGTTTTGGGGTCAGAGACCCTGCATCAATCAAGTCCCAAGATGGTACTCAGTCTCGAGGACCTCCGTAAAAAAATAAAGATAGGCTCCATGAAGCCGTTGGCATCATTACAAGTCTTGAGATAGTACCCGATTTCGGGAGGACCACTATTTGAAAGAAAATAGGCTCTGGGAAGCCATTGACATCACTGCACTGCTGGACATGGTACCTGATCTCAAATATCTCCACCAAGAAGGGGATGCACTCCAAGGAGCCATTGACATAATCATAAACCTCGAGATGGTACCTGATCTCAAGGACCTCTCTTAAAAGAATATAAGCTCTAAAAACCTGCTCATATGGGCTTGGCCTCGAGGTACCATCTAAACACGAGTAAGCCCCATCCGAGATATATTTGTAATGCCTTAAGGCCATCTACACTAAGTTCAAAGCAAGCTTCCAGGTAGCCCTAGCTTGAGCGACTCCTCGTTTGGGGACTGCACCCGAGAGCCTAACGGCTATCCTTATCCTCAAATTTCTAGAAAAATCCCCCTCGTTGAGGTCTATCCGCGGGTCTAAAAGGCCAAGTCCCGTGCTGAAAATTTGAAGCCCCTATTCTCATTAAACTCGAAGCGGGGATCCTGATGGCCCAAGTTTATCAATCCAATCCAGATCCTATCCAAGGAACGGAAAGAGTTTCTATAGGGAATTGAGTTAATCAATCAAAAGTCATAAAAATACTTATGCCCAAGCTCGGTATCTGTACCAGTCTATAGAATCATGCATTCAGATTCTTTGCAAATGCAGGTAAAGGGAAATAAAGCATAAATCATAGACAAATTGAAGAAATATCTTTTCCATTAATAAACAATGGTTACAAAGCCCAATAGGGGTTCTTACACATGATTAAAAAGCCCACGAGGGGTCCTTACACAGAAAGAAAGAAGCAAAAAGAAAATACATACAACAAAATCCAAGAGTCTTATATATCCTTGACGGTATTATGTTCGAGTGCTACCTCTTTGGTTTCCTCGTCTAGATATTACAAAATGACATCTTCAAGGGAGAAGATGAAGCGAAGAAAGGGGTCGAAGGATATTGGAAGGCAATTGAATGGGACAAATGGCTCCAAGAGGCTCCATTTTTAGAGGGTGCCAGTGCAACCGACAGCCCCAATAATACCCTTCAAAGATGTATTAGCTGGCGCAATCAGTGCATTTTTAGGAACCGAATCGACGGTGATATTGTCACTTTAGAGAATAAGAATCAACATTACATTGAATTACACTGAAAAGATAAACCTAAAGGATGCCTCAGTTATCACAAAGGCTTATATCGTAAGCATGACATCATCACAGAAAGTTTGAAGAGATGGATATCAAGTCATTTCTTATCGTTCCTCTTTATGAAATGCGGGGAGTATCTGTATGCGATAAAATCGGAGGGTCCAATTTTCGTCCATTACAACGCATCGTGACCAAGATTTCTAAAGGCTGGATACTACAGTCGAGATTTTTCCCGAAGGGCCATCAGTGTCCAAACTCGAGGTAGCACAAGTTGACAGTTATGGTAGAACAATGGGAAGTTCCCTAGGCGCATGACTACGGCTAACAAAACCTAGGAGGCTAGCTCTAACCCGTATCAGGGCATTAAGTGTCTATACTTGCCCTATATCCTTGTAATTAATGCTTTTATACTATGTTCCTATGCATATATAAAGGCGAATCCTAGTCATTTGTAAACATCTGTTACTCAATATTAAATACACAAGAACGTTCTCTCTGCTCTCTAACATATTCTCTTACGCTCTTTACTTTCATTTATGGCTTATATTCATTGTGTTCTATTGATTGTTCTTTATTTGTTGCTTATCATCTAATCTATCATAATTTTTATTCCCTACATAGACAACCCATGGCAAAGTATAGGACAAGATCTCGAGGCACCGAATAAGCAAGATCTAGGCCCCTGTCTCCAATTGTTTGGTTTGATTATCATACCATTTCTAAGTTGCAATCTTGATTTCTAATCCTTTATTTAGCGTCCATTATTTAACAACTAGCATAAAATAGATCACGTATTTTTAGAACCACAAAATCAAATTTAATTATAATTATCATTTTCATGACAAACAGTTTGGGGCCCACCGTAGGGCTAAAAATAATAGTGATTATTTCTTCCTGGTTTAGCTATATAGTGCAAGTTATCTTTCGCACATTTTCTTGTCCAGGATCTTTAATTTCAATGTCTGACTCAGTAAATACACGTGAAAACATCGATCTTGCAAACCATGTAGAAAATGGTGTTGATGTCTCAGGCGTTAGCATGCCACCACAAAACCCTGAGAATGCACAAGAATCAATTCATGTTGATGTGGTCTCGCGCAATGCTCAACACGTCGAAATAAGCTCCGACACTAACAGGAGCATACACCAAGAAGAGTAACAAGTAGCTCAAAGAACCCCCGCTAGGGGAGAATGTGAGGTTTTACTTTACGTTATTTTTGAAATGTTACAGGCACAAAATTTGGCGATCGCTCAACTGCAAAGTCACCCAGCACGGTGGAACTAAAGACGGTTCCACTAGCCGAGCAGGTACCAGAGAGGTCAAGAAACAACGAGTTGGAAATCAACCCGGCCATCATAAAGATGCTCGAGGACCTCACAAAGAGGATCGAGTCAGGCGAGAAAAAGGTAGAAGCCAACGACAAAAAGGTCGAGACCTACAACTCTAGGGTCGACTAGATTTCAAGCTCACCCCCGATCCTGAAAGGTGTGGATTCAAAGAGATTCGTGCGAAAGCCATTCCTACAAGACCGATATACGCAATCCACAATGATAGTATTACCCGCAGTAGTAGATTTATGAACAGATGAAACAAGAGATTCGCGAGGGTATATCCAAATAATAAGCAAAATATGACGATACATATGAAAAAGTGAAGCTAGGATCAAAGAATAATAAGGCATCCCTGTGGAAAACAGAGATAATACATGTGATCATGACATCTAAAGAAATAGTATCGGGTCTAGGGGGGCATGCATAGAAACGGTCCTAACCTCTAACTGATCGGCCTCCCCCTTTGGGGAGACCCCTAGCTGACTGACCTCTACCTCGACCTGGCTGAGCAGGTGGTGAAGTAATTGGTCTTGAAGCCAAAGGCTGACACCTCTGGTAGGATGAACCTCCCATAAGGCGGGGACAGAATCTCTTGTTATGACCCAAATCTCCACACTTAAAGCAACATCACCTTGAAAATAGTGGTGAGGATTGAAAGGAGCCCCGAGCACCAGGATACCCACTAGAAGAACCATGATAGATGAGCATTGAGATGATGGTGCATGAGACGAACTCTGAACTGGAAAGGTACAGAAAGATGAGTGGCCCTGATGTGAACTGTGAGGACCATGTCCAAATGATCCACCACGGTGACTTGGATGGGACGTCTGAGCATGCCTGAAGCGACGACCCCTTCCGCATTGAAACTGGCCTCTAGAAGGATCACCACTAAAACTACCAAATCGCCGAGGCTTCTTGTCCTACTCACTCCCGGCGGTGAACCAACTCTATCTCTCATGCTCCTCAAAAGAAGCACCAAACACCTTCTCTCGGGTTATAAGAATCCATAGCTGATATGTGAGGGCATCCACGAACATCCAGAACCTCTCCTTGTCTATAGGAACTAAGAATCCTAATGCAATTGCTCAAAAGGTCATATCATCCTAATACAATTGCTCAAACTACCTACGTAGCTCCTCTCTGCAGGACTTCAGCACATACTTCTCTAGAAAGAGAATAGATAATTGCTACCAGGTAAGGGGGGCTACACCAATTGGCATACGTCTCTCATAAGCCTCCCACCAAGTAAAGGTAGCTCTAGAGAACTTAAATGTAGTGAATGATACACCACTGGTCTCAAGAATACCCGGTTGTACTGAGAATCCACTAACACTTATCGAAAAAACCTTGGGCACCCTCGCCTTCTAAACCACTGAAAGTCGGAGGCTAAAGTCTACCAAATCTCTCCAATATATGCTACTCGTCATTAGGAATAATAGGAACAGCATAATCCTGAGCAGGTGCAACCGGTTGGGCTGGTGGTACCCCCAGTGTCTGAAGTCCCTAAACAACCTACTCGGGTGTGCAGGCGACGGGAGTCTGAGTGCCTCCCCTGGCATGGGAAATAGCTGTTGTAGTAGTAACAGAGACCGCATGAGCAAGATTGGTGCACACGGTCAGAGTCTGAACTAAGGTCTCTTGAAGATCGTGAATAACAATAGGCACAACCGGTACCTGAGCTGGTCCAACTGGCGTAGCTACATCTAGGCCTGATTATCTACTGGGGCAACAGGTGGATCTGTAGGTGTTGCCTTAGCTGATGTGTAGGCTTTACCCCTGCCCCTACCACGGCCTTGACCGTGACCTTAGCCCCTCGCGGCTCCAACTAGTGGTACCGGTGGCTATCCATCCTAACTGGTAGCACATTTGTTTACCATATGTGAGAGAATAGAATAAAAGAAATTTAGTTACCAGTATCGACAAATTCACACAATAAGAATTCAAGAATGTGAATTTTTCTAAAGGTTCTGCAGCCTCTCGAGGATAAGTACAGACATCTTTGTACCGATTCGCAAGACTCTACTAAACCCGCTCGTTAGACCTATGTATCCTAGGCTCTGATACAACCTTGTCATGACCCAAAACTAAACTCGATCGTGATGGTTCCTATCATGGTACTAGACAAGCTGACACACTTCCAAAACGATTCAATATTTCATTATAAGATAGGTAAAAGCCTTTTTCATACTGAAATTTCAAAAAATAGTTCAACTCGAACGCAAAGTGCGAAAATAATTAGCCCGACATCCGGATGTCACTAAGTCATGAGCAACTACTACAAACTGTTATGAAAATACCAAGACTAACATGGTTTGAGAAAAAACAAAATACACTTAATGGAAGATAAAGAAGGAGAAAAGTGGGAGTACGATCGCAAGTCAGCTACCTCACTATCTCTAATGATCCGCCACTGAGTAAATCAACAACTGCTACAACAGCCAGAGATAAGTGGATTTGCACACAAGGTGCAGGGGGTAACGTGAGTACACCAGCTCAGTAAGTAACAAGTCCAAACTATGGAATGATAGGTAGTGATGAACTTAACCTCAACAGGTAAATAGAAATAAACTGTGCAGAAAAGTAGGTATGTTTTCAATTCAAGTATTCAGTTCAAGTAGTAAAGTAAATAGAGATCTGGAAAATGTGAGGTATAAAGCACACCAAATCTCTACGTGCCAATGTACTAAATGTATGAAAATGCACCATGTACCTCCACTCTCAGTGCTAATCCACTCGGTACTGTATATAGCCATCCTTCCCATGGAAAGATCCATCTTGGAATATATACACATCACTTAAAACAATCACTAAGTATCGAGGAAGGCCATTCTAGCCCTGTGGAGAAGATCCATCTCTTGGGCATCAATTCTTCGGACAAGATCCATGTTCGGGGAAGATCTATCCCTCAATAATATCAGCTTTGCTCACTAAGGGTATGTTACTAACTCCGGAGGGGCTCCTACAGCCCAAGCGCTTTCATAATCATCAACATAACTGCTGCGATGTGCAACCCGATCCTATAATTGTCACTCATAATCAGGCTCTCGGTCTCCCTCAGTCATCACTCTCCATTGTCATACATGGGCTCAAGATCTCATGAAAACTAGCTCAGAATAATGATATGATGTACCAATAAATAACAGGTGATACTGAAACAGAATATTAATAAAACTAGTGAAATAACAGCAAGAAATGATGAATCGGGGTCCCAATAGTATCGGCATAAAGCCCTAACATGATATAGCATGATTTATAGCTCATTTACTTAATCACATGATGGAAAAACGGATATCGGCAAGAAAGAATCGCTAAACGGTGCCATGGAATGAACTAGGTCCCGATTCTCATAGTACATACCCACACGTCCGTCACTTGGCATGTGTGTCACCTCAATACTAATCACATAACACATAGTTCCGGGGTTTTGATCCCTTAGAACCAAGTTTAGAAGCGTTGCTTACCTTAATCAAGCAAAAATCCTATTCGGCGATGCCTTTGCCTCTCAAACTGGCCTCCAAACGTCCCGAATCTAGCAAAAAGCAATTTAATGCAATCAATATATGTCGAGGAACCAATTCCACAACAAAAATTACTTAATTGGACACAAATCCCGAAATACACTCACAACCGGCCCCAGGACCCACGTCTCAGAATCTGACAAAAGTCATAAAACTAGAAATCACATTCACTGATGAGTCCATACATACAAAATTTATCAAAATCCGACTCCATTTGGTCCCTCAAATCCTCACATCAACTCTCCAAAATCCTAAGCCTTAACCTCTCATTTTCACCCTAATTTCCACTAATTATTTGACAAAACAACAGGAAAACTGCAAAAATAAGAGTAATACAGATAATTACCATATTCAACTCCAAAATCCTAAGCCTTAAGAATTGTTTCTACTAACTTTCTGTTCTGTTTTCAGAAAGATTATTATTTAATTTACAGTAATACAGATAATTACCATATTCAACACAAGTTGTTGTTTTTTTTTGAAAACGTTTATTTGAAGAGTCAATTTATATAAATTAACATCAAACAAATACAAAACTTTGGCTATATAACTGATTAATTTCTATTTAACACCTTCTAGGACTTGAAGGGTATAAGCCGAAACCTTTTCTTTTAGCTATGGTCAAACCAACATTGCAAGGGTGTACTATTGTTTTCATTGAAAAATATTAGTTTTGAATCTCAAATTCAAAAAGAGGAATAATAATTTCTAATTGATAGTTTCTATAACGATTTTCAAGTGTAACAAAAAGTATATTTTAAAAAAATTGATATGGCGTGAAATAGTTATTTTTAAAATGTAAACAAATTATTTGGAAAGTATCTTATGGATTATTACAAAAATAACCAGTTAGATTTATTGTTTACTTTTTATAACTTATATACATAGATGATATACCTATTACACACAACTATACACATGTTTCATATAAATATATATAAATTACACATCTTCAAATTTTTAATTTAAGTGGTTGGGTGAATTTCTGTTTAGGTTGATAAGATAAAGCCAAAAGAAAAAAATGACAGAATTTCAGCCAAAGGCTAAAAATATAAATAAAGTTCTTATGTAGACAACTTCTATTAAAACTCATCCTTTTGTTATGAAATAAATTAATTTTGTATAACAAAAGAAAGAAAAACATAAAAAAAAAATAAAGGAAAATAAATATAGAAGAAATATATGAAAAATCTAAAAACCATAAATAAGAAACGGCAACGAATTTCTTCTTCTGTTTCATCTTTGTTGAGTGTAAAAAATTTGGAAGACGATCTCATCGATTACAATATTTTTTTCAATTCAAATACATCGATTATAATATAAGGATATCTTAGAATAATTTTTTATTTACATTGTGTGTTGTTTTTAAAAAAAATTACTATTACTAACAAATTGATATGATAATTCGAATTCGAATTTAATTGTAACTTAAATAGTTTGCATTGAGGTTAAGCCAAGTACGGTGTTGAGAAAAAACTGCTTGGCTATTTTAAGACAATATATGCAATATTATATAATAAGAATCAATTAGTCTAACTTTTAATGATTCAAAGAACAAAAAATATGTATATGTATAGGGTATTCCAAATTCAAAATGTGTGGCTAGAGATATCGATAAACTCAAAATGGAGTCATACTGAAATAAAATTTACTGTCCAAAGAATTATTTAAATTTTTAGATAGCCGATTCAAGTGAATTTTAAATTAAGGATAATATCTTTACTTGCATCATTATAAAAACAATCATCATTGAAGTATATATAATGTTGTAGAAATTAAAATTTCAAAATAGAAATATTGTATTTAAACACTGTCACGACCCCAGTTCACCCTCCATGAACATGTCGTGATGGCATCTAGTTCCTACAACTAGGTAAGTCTAACAATTTGGAAATTAATATAACTTGCGAAAATATTTAATGAAACTAAGAAAATCTAGAAGGAAACGATATATATATAAGTGCCACTTGGCATATACAACTCTAAAACAGAATGCGGAAGTCTACAATCTCATCCTAAAACCCGGAAACTCATGGGAAACACAGGCTAATAGAAACGCAAAACACTGCTCTAACTCCATAATGTATAAACAATTGAAAGAAAAGATAAACTAACTACTAAAGCTGGAATAGAGTAGAGACTCCTGGTCGGCGGACACGGCAGATATACCTTAAAGTCTCCGCTAGATCTCTCTGCGTCGATGATAGTACGCCTGGGTGGAGGAACCTGGATCTGCACATAAAAAACATGTGTATAAGGGGCATGAGTACACTACAGTGGTACTCAGTAAGTGCGAAGCCTAACCTCGGTTAGGTAATGACGAGGAAGGTCAGGTCCCTACTGAGGTAAAATATAATAATAAATTAACAGTATGAAAAACTGGCAGTAATAATGAGCACAACAGTAAGATAAGACAAGTCAACAAGTCAATAACAACTACATAAAGAACAAAGTAAACACGGAATATGTACAACTTAATATCAATGATAACAATAAGGATCTCCCAGGATACCGTACTGTAGTCCTTTTTCTCAACTGTCCAGTGGATCTCCCGGGATACCATCCCGTAGTCCATCACATATGTAAATCCAAAGGATCTCCCAAGATACCGTCCCGTAGTCCAACCATCAATATGTAGGGGGATCTATCTGGAATCTAACCTGCAATCCCAAAGTAAAGGTTTAGGGTAATCTACTGGAGATCGAACCCGTAGTCCCAACGTAAACAAACAAAGGGGGGGAGCTACCGGAATCCCACATCCGTAGTCCCAATATAAATGCGCAATCACAACCAAAAGATACACTGAAATGAAGTACAAAAGACAAGCAACAGGTAGTACTGGCCTAGCATGCTTCACATAGTACAGTCAAAGCAACTTAAGTAATTAGGCAAGTTAAATCAACTAAACATGCTTTCCTAATCTAGCACATGTTATAATTGCAAGTAGAATAAAGCAAATATGAAATAAACTCAATCTCAATATCTTGACTAAAAATCAGATTTTCAACAATTGGCTCAAGTACGCGCTCATCACCTCGCGTACCAAGCACTCAAAATACCAAATAACAAATCCTAAGGGGAGAGGTCCGCCACACAAGGTTAGACAAGCCACTTACCTCGAACCGGTACAAAAATCAACTAGAAACAATGCCTTTGCCACGAGTATCCGACTCAAAATGGCCCAAATCTATTCAATTCAATTACATATCATAAATAACATCGCAAACAACTGGTTTTACTATTTAATTCAAAGTTAAAGCGTGAAATAAGGTAAAATGACCAAAATGCCCTTCAAGCCAATGTCTCATAATCGAATAATTCTTACATTTTCAGAATTCTTGTACTCTCGCAAGTCTAACCATATAAAAAATCTCCCAAATCGGAGGTCGAACACCCACTCAAAATTCAATAGTTTAGCCTATGAAGTTTCACCCAACTTTTTTTAATGTTTGATCCTCAATTTGAATTTTAATGATGGATTTAACTAAATAATGTTGAAATATAACTAGAAGGGATTAAATAAATGTTGCCCAATAATCTCCTCTTTAAAACCCTCCCAAAATCGCCCTTCCCCAAGCTCAATTTGATTTTTCTAACTTTTGAAAACTAACCCTCGAAATCTCCATATCTGAACAGTGGTTTCCGCTTCTGCGGACAAGGAACCGCTTCTGCAGTCCCGCTTATGCAAAAACTGAGTCACTTCTGTGACTTTCACTAAAAGGCCAGGTACCGCTTTTACGGTCTTTTAGTGCACCTGCAGTTCCCGCTTCTATGGGGTACTAACCGCTTCTGCATTTTCTCTCAAATGACCCAGGGCAATATCTACGATAAAAGTTTCGCAGGTGTGTAACCGCATATGCGGTAAATCTTCCGCACCTGCGGAAAAGCTGAGGGAGCCCAAATTCTGTTCCTGCGATGGAATGGGCTCTTCTGCGTCTCTGTTTCTGCTGTTCCCAAGCCACAAAAGCAAAAATACTAAAAAAGAAGAAATCAGCTGCTACAACACTTCAAAAATTTCTCCGTTAACCACCCGAAATCATCCCGAGGCCCCCAGGACCTAAAACAAAAGCACAAATAACACCTAATACCTCATTCAAACCTGTACCAATCCTTAAACCACCTAAAACAATACCGAAAACTCGAATTAAATAAGGAACTGAGCCTAAGAGCTTCAAATTTTATCAAAATACACTTTCAACCAAAAACCTAACCAAAACACGTCTGAATGACCTGAAGTTTTGCACCTATATCCCAAATGACATGAAGGAGCTACTACAACTTTTGGAATTCCAGTCCGACCCTCTGATCAAAAACTCAATATCGGACCGGAAACTTCAAAAATTCAAACTTTAGCATTTCAAGCCTAAATGAGCTATGCGCTTCCAAAATACATTCCGAACATGCTCCCAACCCCGAAATCGCCTAATGGAGCTAACGGAATTATCGAATTTTCATTCCGATGTAGTCTTCACACGGTTCCAACTACGGACCATTTTTCAACACTTAAGCTCTCATTTATGGACTAAGTGTCCCAAAACTCTCCGAAACCCAACACCAAATGTCCTGGCAAACCAAAATAGCAGAATTGAACTTAGGGGAAGTAGTTAATAGGGGATCAGGGAGTTAATTCTTAAGATGACCGGCTGGGTCATCACATCCTCCTGCACTTAAACATTCGTTCGTCCTCGAACGGCATAGAGAAAATACCTGAAGTAGTGAATAGATGAGGATAACTGCTGTACATATCCTGCTCGGTCTCCCAGGTCGCCTCCTCAGCCGGCTAACCCTTCCACTGAACCTTCATTGAAGCTATGTTCTTTGACCTCAACTTTCTGATCTGTCTGTCCAATATAGCCACTAGCTCCTCAATATAGGATAGATCCTTGTCCAACTGGACTGAACTAAAATCCAACACGTACGACGGGTTACCGTGATACCTTCGGAGCATCGAAACATGAAATACCGGATGAACTCCAGCCAAACTAGGAGGTAAGGCGAGCTCATAAGCAACCTCCCCAACCCGCCTCAAGATCTCAAAAGAGCCAATAAACCTCTTACTCAACTTTCCTTTCTTCCCAAACCTCATGACGCCTTTTATAGGCGAAACCCAAAGCAGAACCCACTCATTAACCATATATGAAACATCACGAACTGTAACGACCCGATAGGTTATTTTTAGAAATCATGTCCCGATCCCCTATTAACTACTTTCCCTAAGTTCATTTCTGCTATTTTGGTTTGCCGGGATATTCGGTGTTAGGATTCGGAGTTGAAAAATGGTCCGTATTTGGAACAGTAAGGAGACGACCTCGGAATGAAAATCCGATGATTTCGTTAGTTCCATTAGGTGATTTCGGGGTTGGGAATATTTTCGGAATATATTTTAGAGGTCCGTAGCTTATTTAGGCTTGAAATGCTGAAGTTTGAATTTTTGACGTTTCCGGTCCGATAGTGAGTTTTTGATCCGAGGGTCGGAATTGAATTCTGGAAGTTTCTGTAGCTTTGCCATGTCATTTGGGTAAGTGTATCTCACTCGACTTAGATTAATTTCCATGAATCTCCTCTTAATTTCATCCTTTAATTTCAAATTTCTAATGAAAAATGGGTAGAACTTCATAGACCAAGTTATTGAGTTTTGAGGGGGCATTTGATCTCCGATTTAAGAGATTTATACATGGTTAGAATCGTGAGAGTGCGAGGGTTCTGAAAATGTAAAAATTATCCGATTTCGAGATGTTTTCCTGAGGGGCATTTTGGTCATTTTGCCTAATTTCACGCTTTAGCTTTGAATTAAATAGTAGAATCAGTTACTTGAGATGTTATTTACAATGTGTTATTTAATTTAATAGATTTGGTCCATTTGGAATCGAGAACTCGTGCCAAGAACGTGGTTACTAGTTGATTTTAGCCGGTTCGAGGTAAGTATCTTGCCTAACCTTGTGTGGGGGACTCCCCCTTAGGATTTGAGTCTTATATGTTGATTGTATTCCTTGCACGCGAGGTGACGAGTTTGTGTTCGGATTTATTTGTGGTAAATTGATCCTTTAGGCTCTTAGATCCTTGTAATCACCGAATATGAAGTTGTACTTGAAGCCTATTACTTGTGTTAGACTAGGAAATCATGTCTAACAGATATAATTGCCTAATTTCTAAGTTGTTTAATCGTACTACGAGAAGCATGTTAGGCCAGAATTTAGTTGTTACTTGTATTTGTGTACCTCATTCTCTAAATATTTCCCTGTTTTGGTTGCGCTTTTACATTGGGACTACGGGTTCAATTCCCGGGAGATCCTTTGCTACTGATATGATGGACTACGGGTTCAATTCCCAGAAGATCATTTTCTATTGATAAGGTGGACTTCGGGTTCAATTCCCGGGAGATCCATTGGATAGTTGATGAGAGGACTACAGGACGGTATCCTAGGAGACCCTCATTGGTATTGAGATTTAGTGGTGTTTGCCATGTGTTTCCGTTTTAACTTGGTAGTTGTTATTGCTTCATTGATTTGCATTATTACACTGCTGCATTTATCATTCTTGTTAGATTTCCACCCTGTTAAATTGTTGCTATTGTGATGCACGAGGTTTCTGCCGTGCGGTTGTTATTGAAAGGTTGCACGAGGTCTTTGCCGTGCTATGTTGTTATTGATGTTTGCACATGTGGCATAATAAGGTGGGATATGTTATATGATTATATGTAGGTTGCGCATGTGACGGAATAAGGTGGGACATTGTTATGCACGTGTGGCAAAATAAGGTAGTGCCTACTATATTATTTATTGCACATGTGGTGAAATAAGGTGGGCTATGTCAGGGATTGATTGTATAGAGTTGTGATGGCATGTTGAGGCATTCCTATTTGTTTTGCTATTGTGATTGTGGATTGTTTATCTGTATGAACGTTACCGGTTGGGATTTGTGAGGGAACATCGTACGTGCTGTCCGTCCTCCTTTTTCATGTTTGTTGGTTGATAGAATTTGTGTTAGAAACATTTGTGCAAGCATACACGTAGCTGAGTACTCCTATTAGAGGTGAATTCCTCCTGACTTTTCTAAGGGTGGTGGTACGCCTCGCTTATCCATTATATTGGGAGAGTGGCCCATAGTTAGCCAGATAGTTGTCGGTATGACCATGAGATTGATGGGGCACAGGATGCTAATTGTTAGATTTCAGATGCTAGGTCTTCGCGAATTGTGGTCAGTGAGAGACTTGGTGAAATTGTGGAAAAAATGGGATAAGACCTTCTGTGAACGTCATTGTATGATAGGAATTATTTACTTGTTTCTGTTCTTTGCAGTGTTGTGACCTTAGGATTTGGTTTGTGATTTTTGCCGTCTTTTTGTTCATCGATTATTATATTCGTGTTGTTAATTGTTGTATTTACCCCTTATTGTGAATTGTAGCATTTTTGGTCGTTCACACATTCTTTACATATTCATATGTCATTACCATTGTTCCTATGATTACACTGTTTATCGACCTATAGGTGCCTTGACTGTTCCTCGTCACTACTCCATCGAGGTTAGTCTTGGTACTTACTGGGCACCGTCGTGGTGTACTCATACTACTCTTCTGCACATTTTTGTTGTGTAGATACAGGTTCTCCCGCTTAGTTCTGTCAATCATGGAAGGAGGTGTATTGGTAGAGACTTCAAGGTATATCTGCTACGTCCGCAGACCGAGGAGTCCCTTTCCAGCTTTTCTATAATAAGTATAGTACTTCCAGTATTTTTCTCCTTTGTATAGATATTCTTGAGTCAGAGCCTCTTATGTATCCCCTTAGCTTATGATTTGTGAGTTTTTGGGTTTTGGGAAGTTTTGTTAGCTTTGAGGATTGTTGTGGTATGTGCCGAGCGGCACCTTAAACCTTGTTTATTTTTCCTGTTTAGTTTTATTTAATTTCTTCCGCAAATTTTGGTTTATCTTCCGTATCGTTAGGCTTACCTAGTCATAGGGACTAGGTGCCATCACGACATGTTCATGAAGGGTGAACTGGGGTCGTGACACGAACCTTCCTGTCCGCGTAACTCATCTGTCTGGACTGGGTTGTACGAAGTCTATCCTGAATCATCTTAACCTTCTCTAACGCATCCTGAACAAACTCTGTGCCCATTATCCTCACCTCACCAACCAACCCACCGGAGATCTACACCTCCTATCATATGAAGCCTCATACGGCGCCATTTGAATACTGGACTGATAACTGTTGTTGTAAGCAAACTCCGCCAATGCCAAGAAATGATCCCAAGACCCTGCAAACTCAATCACACACGCACATAGCATATCCTCAAGAATCTAAATAGTGCACTCGGACTGTTTATTCGTCTGGGGGTGAAATGTTATGCTCAACTCCACCCGAGTACCTAACTCTTGTTGCACGGCTATCCAGAATCGCGATGTAAACTAAGTCACTCTGTCTTAAATAATAGAAATTAGAATACCATGCAGACGGATGATCTCCCAGATATAAATCTCTGTCGATTGCTCCGATGAATAAGTGGCACATACAGGAATAAAATGAGCGGACTTGGTTAGCCGATCCACAATAACCCAATGGAATCAAACTTCTTCATGGTCCGTGGGAGTCCAGATACAAAGTCCATGGTGATGCGCTCCCATTTCCACTCCGGAATCTCTATCTGTTGAAGTAACCCACCCAGATGCCGGTGCTCATACTTTACCTGCTGGCAGTTGAGGCATCTAGACACATAACCAACTATGTCTTTCTTCATCCGCATCCACCAATAGTGTTTCCTCAAGTCCTGATATATCTTCGCGGCACCCGAATGGATGGAATACCGCGAACTATGGGCCTTTTCTAGAATCAACTCTCGAAGGCCATCAACATTTGGCACACAAATCCGGCCATGCATCCTCAATGCCTCGTCATCTCCAATGGTCACATCTTTGGTATCCCCACGCTGAACCTTGTCCTTAAGGACAAGCAAATGAGGGTCATCATACTGCCACTCCCTGATACGATCAAATAGGGAAGACCGAGAAACCACACAGGCTAGAACACGGCTGGGCTCCGAAAGATCCAATCTCACAAACTGGCTGGCTAAGGTCTGAACATCCGTTTCCATAGGCCTTTCTAAAGCTAGTAAATATGCCAAACTACCCAAACTCTCCGCCCAGGGACTCAAGGCATCCGCCACCATATTGGCCTTACTAGGGTGATACAAAATAGTAATGTCATAATCCTTCAGCAACTCTAACCACCTCCTCTGACGCATATTTAGATCCTTTTGCCTGAGTAAGTGCTGCAAGCTCTGGTGGTCAGTATAGATTTCACAAGGCACACCGTAAAAATAATGACGCCAGATCTTCAAGGCATGAACAATGGCAGCCAACTCAAGGTCGTGAACAGGGTAATTCTTTTCATGTATCTTCAACTATCTGGACACGTAGGCAATCACCCTACTTCCTGCATCAACACCGCTCCAAGGCCAACTCTCGAGGTGTCACAATAGACAGTATAAGACCCCAAACCAGCAGGTAACATCAAGATTGGGGCTGTACTTAAAGTTGTCTTGAGCTTCTAAAAGCTCGCCTCACACTCCTTTGTCCACTGAAATAGGGCACCTTTCTGGGTCAATCTAGTCATAGGAGTCGCAATCGATGAAAGTCCCTCCAAGAAGCGATGGTAGTAGCCCACCAAACCAAGGAAAATGCGAATCTCTGTAGCTGAGGACGGCCTGGGCCAACTCTGTACGGCCCCTATCTTCCTCAGATCCACCTGAATGCGCTCACTCAAAATCACGTGGCCTAAGAATGCCATATAACTTAGCCAAAACTCACATTTTGAGAACTTTGCATATAACTCCTTCTCCCTCAATGTCTGAAGCACAATCCTCAGGTGTTGATCATGATCTTCCTAACTTCGGGAATACACCAGAATATCATCAATAAAAATAATAACGAACGAGTCAAGATATGTCTTGAATACACTGTGCATCAAATGCATGAAAACTGTTACGGCATTGGTCAGACCAAATGACATAACAAGGAACTCGTAATGACCATACCGATTCTTGAAGGCAGTCTTTGGGATATCTGGCTCCCGAGTCTTCAACTAATGGTAACCTGAGTGCAAGTCAATCTTAGAAAACACATGTGCGCCCTGAAGCTGGTCAAACTGATCATCAATACGAGGTAAAGGATAACGGTTCTTCACTATAACTTTGTTCAACTAGCGATAACCAATACATATATGCATAGAACCATCTTTCTTCTTCACAAACAAGACAGGAGCACCCCACGGTGAAACACTAGGTCGAACAAAACCCTTACTAAGCAATTTTTGCAACTGATCCTTCAACTCCTTCAACTCAGGAGGATCCATACGATACGGAGGAATGGAAATGGGCTGAGTGCCTGGCAATAGATCAATGCCAAAATCAATGTCTCTATCGGGCGGCATGCCCGAAAGATCAGCTAGAAACACATCGGGATAATCCCGTACCACTGGAACTGAATCAACAAAAAGGGTGTCAACACTGACATCTCTCACATAAGATAAATACGCAACAAACCCCTTCTCAACCATATGCTGAGCTTTAAGGAAAGAGATAACTCTACTGGGAGTGGGATCTAAAGTACCACTCCACTCAATACATGGAATACCTGGCATAGCCAGCGTCACAGTCTTGGCATGACAATCAAGAATAGCAAAATGGGGCAATAACCATTCCATGCCCAAAATAATGTCAAAATCTACCATACCGAGTAACAATAAATCCGTTATGGTCTCAAAACCATGAATAGTAACCAAATATGACCAATAAACGCGATCCACAACAAGAGAATCCCCCACAGGAGTAGAAACATAAACAAGGGCACTCAAAATATCCTGAGGCACACCCAAATATGGAGCAAAGTAAGAAGACACATAAGAATAAGTAGAGCCCGGAACGAATAGAACTGATGCCTCTCTGTGACAAACCAGTATAATACCTATAATGACGGATTCAGAGGTAACAACCTCGGTACGAGCAGGAATAACATAATATCTGTCCCGACCCCTCTCTCGATGGCGACCTTTATCTCCTCGACCTCTACCCCTAGCCGACTGGGTAGGTGGGGTAGCAGCTAGAGCTGTAACCATGACCTGAGAACTCTGAGGGGCACGCTGTGGCTGAGTAGTCTGTGAAGATGCCCCCTACCAAGTCTGAGGCAGTCCCTAACTATGTGGCGTGTAAAACCATACTCGAAACAAGCTCTGGGAGAGCGCAGTGGTTGTGACTGACTAGGGCCAGTTTTATTGGATTGACCCGGGGAAGTACCCTGCACAGGAGGCTTACTAGAAACTGGAGGTGCATAGTAAGGCTCCTAAGATATAGGCGGAGCTGGAGCACTGTTGGCTACTGGGAGAGATAAATGGACGAGATGAACCACATAAACCCTACCATGACAACATACTGCTGGGCTACGGGCACCAGAGTAGTGACCTAACTCTCGAGACCTCTTGGCCTCACTTTCCCCTCGCTCTCTGGTGAGCATACCCTCAATCCTCCTAGCAATGCTCACTACCTGCTAATAAGGAATGTCCATCTACAACTCTCGAGCCATGCTAGATCTGATGGGTGGAATAAGACCCTCAATGAACCTGTGAACTCTTTCCCGTACTGTAGCAACTAAGGCCGGTGCATGCCTGGCCAATCTGGTATAACGGATGGCATACTCCGAAGCAGTTATAGCACCCTAGCGCAAATGCTCAAACTCTGTGTGCCATGCATACCTGAACTCTGGGGGACGAACACTCTCATAAACATATCCGAGGATTGGGTCCAAGTCAATGACGCAGCCTCGACTGGACTGTCTATCTCATAAGTGCGCCACCAATCATAAGCGGCTTCCCGAAGCTGAAAAGCAGTGAAAGAAACCCTGTTGGACTCCACTATGCCCATAGTGCGAAGAATACGATGACACTCCTCTAGAAATTCCAAGGCATCGCCTGATGTTAATCCACGAAACACTGGGGGATCATACTTTTTGAACCTCTCAAGTCTCCGCTACTCGTCCTCTGAAGCAGCTGACCCATCCTCGAGCTGAACTGGCGCTGCAGGCGGTGCGGGAATAATCTTGGGAGCTTGCTCAACCAGCACTCGCTGCTCATGAGTGCAAACGGTGGGAGTCTGTGCTCCTCCCTCGGCCTGGGATATGGCTGCAGCAAGGGGAAGCAACCCTGCCTGAGCCAAGGTGGTGTACATACTCATGAACTGAGCCAAAGTCTCCTGGAGAGCTAGAGTAGTAGTGGCAGTAGTAGGTGTGCCAGGTGCATGGGCTCCGGATGGATCTACAGCTGGTACCTCAGCGGCAGCTCGCGTAGGTGCCCTGGCTGCACCATGTGCGTGTCCTCGACCTCTCCCCCCGCCCCATCCTCTAATGGCTATAGTAGGGGGCGCGGGTGCCTGATCATCTCGAGTAACACGTTTCCTCACCATCTGTGAGAGAATAGAAGTCAGAAGTTTAGAATTGATGTTCAAAAATATCGCACTAATAGGAATTCAAATGAAATGAAGATTTTTCCTAAACAGTTACATAGCCTCTCGTAGATAAGTATAGATGTCTCTGTACCGATCAGCGAGACTCTAATAAACCAGCCTGTGTTCCATGACTCCTATGAACCTAGAACTCTAATACCAACTTGTCATGACCACAGTTCACCGTCCATGAACATGTCGTGATGGCACCTAGTTCCTACAACTAGGTAAGCCTAATAATGCGGAAATTAATATAACTTGCGGAAATATTTAATTAAACTAAGCAAATCTAGAAGGAAACAATATATATATAAGTGCCACTTGGCATATACAACTCAAAAATAGAATGCGAAAGTCTACAATCTCATCCCGAAACCCAGAAACTCACGGGAACCACAGGCTAATAGAAACGTAAAACACTACTCTAACTCCAGAATGTCTAAACAACTGGAAAAAAAATAAACTAACTACTAAAGCTGGAATAGAGTAGAGAATCCTAATCTGCGGATGTGGCATATATACCTCGAAGTCTCCGCTATATCTCTCCGCCTCGATGATAGTACGCCTAGGTAGAGGAACCTGGATGTGCACATGAAAAACATGCGCAGAAGGGGCATGAATACACCACAGCAGTACTCAGTAAGTGTCAAGCCTAACCTCGGTTGGGTATTAACGAGGAACGTCAGGGCCCTACTGAGGTAAAATAAATTAATAAATTAACATTATGAAAAACTGGCAGTAATAATGAGCACAACAGTGAGATAAGACAGGTCAACAAGGCAATAACAACTACACAACGAACAAAGTAAACACGGAATGTGTACAACTCAATATCGGTGATAATAATGAGGATCTCCCAAGATACCGTCTTGTAGTCCTTTTTCTCAATTGTCCAGTAGATCTCCCGGGATACCGTCCTATAGACCATCACATATGTAAATCCAAAGGATCTTCCGGGATACTGTCCCGTAGTCCAACCATCAATATGCAGGGGGATCTATCAGGAATCTAACCCGCAGTCCCAAAGTAAAAATGCAGGGGGATCTATGGGGAATCGAACCTTAGTTCCAAAGTAAACAAACAAAGAGGGGAGCTACTGGAATCCCACATCCTTAGTCCCAATATAAATGGCAATCACAACCAGAAGATACACAAAAATGAAGTACAAAAGACAAGCAATAGGTAGTACTGGCCTAACATGCTTCACGTAGTACAGTCAAGGCAACTTAAGCAATTAGGCAAGTTAAATCAACTAAACATGCTTTCCTAATCTAGCACATGTTATAATTACTAGTAGAATAAAACAAATATACTCAATATCTTAAGTAAAAAACCGGATTTTCAACAATTGGCTCAAGTACGCACTCGTCACCTCGCGTACAAGGCACTCAAAATACCAAATAACAAATCCTAAGGGGAGAGGTCCCCCCAACAAGTTTAGACAAGCCACTTACCTCGAACGGGTACAAAAACCAACCAGAAACCACGCCTTTGCCATGAGTATTCGACTCCAAATGGCCCAAATCTATTCAATTCAATTACATATCGTAACTAACATCGCAAAAAACTGGTTTCACTATTTAATTCAATGTTACGGCGTGAAATTAAGTAAAATGACCAAAATTCCATTCAGGCCAACGTCTCGGAATCGAATAATTTTTATATTTTCAGAACCCTCATACTCTCACGAGTCTGACCATACAGAAAATCTCCCAAATCGGAGGTCAAATACCCACTCAAAACTCAATAGTTTAGACTGTGATGTTTCAGCCAATTTTTTTCCAATTGTTTATCCTCAATTCTAATTTTAATGATGGATTTAACTATATAATAATGAAATATAACTAGAGGGGATTAAAGAAACATTACCCAATAATATCCTCTTCAAAACCCTCTTAAAATCGCCCTTCCCGAGCTCCATTTGATTTTTCTAACTTTTAAAAACGACCCCTCGAAATCTCCATATGTGAATAGTAGTTTTTACTTCTGCGGATAAGGAACCGCTTCTGCAGTCACGCTTATGCAGAAAATTAGTCGCTTCTGCGACTTTCACTAAAAGGTCAGGTACCGCTTCTGCGGGGTACTTACCACTTCTGCGGTTTCTCTCAAATGACCCAGGGTCGCATCTGCGATAAAAGTCTCACAGGTGCGTAACCGCATCTGCGATAAATCTTCCGCATATGCGGAAAAGCTGAGGGAGCGATTCTGCTCCTGCGATGGAATGGCCGCTTCTGCGTCTCCGCTTCTGCGGTTCCCAAGCCACAGAAGCGAAAGTACCAGAAGAGAAGAAATCAGCTGCTGCAACACTTCAAAAATTTCTCCATTAACCACCCGAAATCATCCCCAGGCCCCCGGGACCTCAACCAAAAGTACCAATAACTCCTAATATCTCATTGTACCAATCCTTAAACCACCTAAAATAATGCCGGAAACTTGAATTAAACAAGGATTTGAGCCTAAGAACTTCAAATTTTATCAAAATACACTTTTAATCAAAAAACTAACCAAAACATGTCCGAATGACCCGAAATTTTGCACACACATCCTAAATAACATAACGAAGCTACTACAACTTTCAGAATTCCAATTCGACCCTCGGATAAAAAACTCACTATCGGACTAGAAACTTAAAAAATTCAAACTTCGGCATTTCAAGCCTAAATGAGCTACGGACTTTCTTAATACATTCTGAACACGCTCCCAACCCCGAAATCGCCTAACGGAGCTAACGGAACCATCAAATTTCCATTCTGAGGTCGTCTGCATATGGTTCTGACTACGGATCATTTATTAACACTTAAGCTCTCATTTAGGGATTAAGTGTCCCAAAACTCTCCGAAACCCAACACCAAACGTCCCCGCAAACTAAAATAGCAGAATTGAACTTAGAGGAAGCAGTTAATAGGGGATCAGGGCATTAATTCTTAAGACAACCGGCCGGGTCGTCACAAACACAATAGCATACAAAATAAGAATTCAAGTCGTAGCAAAAGAGTCACGTCGTAACCAAAGAATCGTTCATATTGTGACAACCTTTGCGTTTTGTCAGAGCTCATAAATACGAGTTATTATTTAGCTTTGTGACTATTTTTAGGTTCTAAAATAAGTTTTGAATTAAGGATAATATTTTCACTTATGCTGTTATAAAAATAATTATTATTGAAAATAAAGTTTTAGAAACTGTAAATTTAAAATAGAAATAACCTTAGAATATATCAACACACCTAATAAGGGTTCAAGCAGTAGTAAAAGAGTCAAGTCGTATCCAAAGAGTCATTCATAGTCTCAACCTTTGATTGTTTTGCCTTAAATATGAGTTATTATTTTGCTTCCTAACTATTTTTTAGCTCCAATGGCACCGGCGAGAATGATACTAAAAACAAATAGAATTATAACTAGGAGATTTGAGAAATTTTTAATCATTTTCATGTAGTGTTTCTTAATTAATATCCAATGATTATCTATATTTATCAAGAAGGTTTAAATTTTATTATTTTTTTATAAATAATGCTAATAACTCAAATATTTAACATAGTTAGTGTTTGCGCATCTGCACAAGTACTAATACTAGTAGCCAAAAATAAAGGGACATATTTGGCCCTTTCTCCATGTCCAAATGGTCTTAAACAGACAAACTTATCTAATCCACCATGACAGAATCACATGCCGGTAATACTTCAATACATAGTTTGTACTTCGTAGAGGTATTAATAATTTGCCAATGCACGAGTCCAGAACCAAAATGCGATTCTTTTGGACTCAAAATGCATAAATAGGTAAAAAAATAAAAAGATGATATTTTTATATATAGTGCCAAAATACTTGGCACTATACATTAACGTTAACTGTGCCGTTAATTATAACGCCAAGTATTTTGTCACTATACTAAAAAAGCTTACACGCCCAGGTATAGCGCCAAAATAGCTGGCGCTATATCCTTTTTCCTGGCCCCCACGTGCTTTCCCCAGTACTCTTTCTTCTATTCTTCATCTTCTACTTCTTTCTCTCTCTCTTTCTTCGTATCAAAATAAATGATTTTATTTATTTTAATTGTGTGAATCTATTTTTTTATTAATTTATTTAGAGAATAATTTTTTTTATAAATTTAAGAATAATGTAATTTATAGTTCTTAATTTTACCATGACTGAGTTGATTTATAGCAATATAATATTTATGACTCATTTTTTATTAGAAGTATCAAAAGTTTTCAATATTTTTTTAATTTTATATTCAATCAAACAAGTTCACGTAAATTGAACTAGACAGAATTTTGAGTTTTGTAGGCATTTGACTAGAAAAGATTTCGATGTGAAATATAGACCTTTTGATATAAAATGTTGAGTTTAACGTCAATTTTAATATTTTATAGCGTTAAATTATTGTAAAAGCATGAAACAAAAAGATAAATGTGAATGTAAATGTGATTTAGACAAATGTAAATGTTGGATGTCTAATTTTAAATTATAAATAGCACCACGAGGGCGATATTATCCCTACCTAAAATCTCATTTATGTTTGTTTTTTTGAGCCGGAGGTCTTTTGGAAACAACCTTTTTACTCCCTCGAAGTAGGGATAAGGTCTCCCTCGTGGTGGTATTTATAATTTAAAATTACACATCCAACATTTAAATTTGTCTAAATCACATTTACATTCACATTTATCTTTTTGTGTCATGCTTTTACAATAATTTAATGTTATAAAATATTAGAATTAATGTTAAACTCAACATTTTATATCAAAAGATCTATATTTCACCTTGAAATCTTTTCTAGTCAAATGTCTACAAAACTCTCTCAAAATTCTCTCTAGTTCAATTTACGTGAACTTGTTTGATTGAATATAAAATTAAAAAAAAATATGAAAAACTTTTGATACTTCTAATAAAAAATGAGTCATAAATATTATACTACTATAAATCAACTCACTCATGGTAAAAATAAAAACTATAAATTACATTATTCTTAAATTTATAAAAAAATTATTCTCTAAACAAATTAATAAAAAAATAGATTCACACAATTAAAATAAATAAAATTATTTATATTGATACGAAGAAAGAGAGAGAAAGAAGTAGAAGATGAAAATAGAAGAAAGAGTAACGGGGAAAGCATGTGGGGCCAGGAAAAAGGATATAGAGCCAGCTATTTTGGCATTATGCGTGTCAGTTTTTTCAGTATACTGCCAAAATGCTTGACGATATATTTAACTGCACAATTAATATTAATATATAACGTCAAGTATTTTGGCATTATATAAAAATATTATCTTCTTATTTTTTTATGTATTTATATATTTTGAGTTCAAAATAATCACATTTTGGTTCGGACTCGCCAATGCACGCATTTTTTCAAATTAAGTGGAAAAAAACATTACATGTACGACCAAACATATGTCGCCGCAACTGTAGTACTATGGTGATAAATTTTGGAGGTACTTTACATGTACGACCTGACATGCCACACGGAGTAGTACTAGATAACCTCATTGCTATCCATTTAATTCCAAGCACAAAACTTAAAATGAATAGAGTAGAATTTAAATATTTTGTTGCTCCTTAAAAAGCGATAATAAAATGCCGTAATACTCCCTCGTAATTTACTACTAATTAAATTTTAATAATTATTAGATTCGATCTTGTAATTTTTAAAGTATAATGAATTATGTGCGAAGAACATTAAACATAACAAATAAAATTTTGTTTCAAAAAAAAATAAATTGAACAAATAAAATTTAAATTCTAGATTCATATTTGCGTACAACGAATATGATGGATAGAACATGAGCAAAAGCTGCTCGATTCAGCAAAACCCGTAAATTATACTGAGTTATTGACTCCGAGGAGGATGTAAGATTGCTCTCCGTCTTTGATATTTTGATTAAATGCATGTACGAGGCCTCTTTCGAGCATATGTATCAGTAGATAATATTAGATTATTTTTAGCAAATACAACAACAACTACTCAATAAAATCCCACAGAGTGGAGTCTGGGGAGGGTAATATAGACGCAAATCTTACCCCTACCCCAATAAGATAGAGAGACTGTTTCCGAAAGACCCTCAGCTCAGAGAAAAAAAAAATAAGAAAAGAAAAGAACATAATTCATTAGTCAAACCATAATAGTAAGATAAGCATAAGATCTTTTTTTAGCAAATATGAACATAAAATATCTAGTTCCGACTAATAGAACATAAATTCACATGCCCCGTATAATCATGAAATACGCTATAAATCCGTTCCGAAAACAAAGGGTACAAAGGAAAATTTTATTTTGAGTTTCATACAACTAACACTAGTTGTATGAGGCAACTTTTTGTCTCACAATTTTGTGAACCCAGAAATGTAAGATTGGGGTCCATAATTTTGTGAGACAAAAAGTAATCTCATACAACTAGTATCAATTGTACGAGACACAAAATAACACTTCTCAAGGACAAAGAATTGTCAAAGAGGGGTGTAAGAAGCTGTGAATCTATAATTTTATGAGACAAAAAGTAATCTCATATAACTAGTATTAATTGTACCAGACACAAAATAACACTCACAGGGGACAAAGGATTGTCAAAGAGGAGCCGGGAACCTAAATAGGTTTGTTTAAAACTCAAAAAACCTTTTTAAGTTAAAAAAAAAAACACTTCTATATACAACGCCAGAAAAACTGGCGTTCTACATTAACACCGTTAATGTAGAACGCCAGTTTTTCTGGCGTTGTATCAGTCCCGTCAGATACAACGCCAGAAAAACTGGCGTTATACATATACATATAACCCCACATCTTCCTTCACCCGTCTCATTCGTCTTCAACCAAAAATTTTCCTCCATTTTTCTACTCCAAAATCTGTCCCATTAAGATAAAAAAAAAAAAA
>MU762624.1:0-23721 GCA_026770625.1 Nicotiana glauca
GGACTTGTAAACCGGATTATATTTGCAACGACCGCATTGTCCTTTTTATAAGGCATAGTTGGGCGTGATCACTAGGATAGATCAAACATTTACCTCGAAGGTTTACGGCCAACTCAATCCTTAGCAATGCATTTTCCTTTCGAATTTGGCTCCAATTCAATCGTATCTATACACAATTGATTTAATATCATCAATAATACTTCACAAACTAATCCAAATGGCTAAATATATTTTCTACAACATTCTACCCGGAATAGTGAAAATCGACCCCAGGCCCACGTGGTCAAAACACGAGGTTCGAACCATTTTCCGATCACTCATTCACTCACCAGCCCGAATATATAATTGTTCTCAAGTTTGACTCCAAAACGAGGTCTAAATCATTAATTCTTTGAAAACCCTAACTCTACTCAATCCTCTAGTTTTCTACCTATTTTTACATGTTTAGGCCTAAGAATTTGATTGATGTTGATGAAAAATGAAGAAGACGAGTTAAACAATACTTACCCAAGAAACTTTGGTGAAGAAATGCTCCAAAGATCGCCCCAAAGCTGTGGAGAAGAGAGAGTTTGAGAAATGGGATGAAAATCCCGTTTCTGTTCTGTTTTGGGACTTAAATCACTAGGCAGAAAAATTGCCCTACGCGATCGCGTGAACTAGATTGCGATCGCGGAGAAGGAAACCTGGGAGCTACGCGATCGCGTGAAGGTTTCTGCGATCGCGTAGAAGAAAATCGCTGAGGGGTCAATTTGGCATGTGCGATCGCGTGGACTGATACGCGAACGCGGAGAAGGGGAGCTGGAAGCTACGCGATCACGTGGGAGGTGATGCGATCACATAGAGGAACGTGCCAAAGCAGTGCGATCGCGTGGACAAGGTCGCGATCGCATAGAACAAAACGTCTGTGCAAAAATTGCAGAAAATCTGCAATTTTTCCTAAGTCCAAAACACCCCGAACCACCTCCGAAACTCACTCGAGCCCTCGGGGCTCCAAACCAAATATGTATACTGACTCAAAAACATCATACGAACTTGCTCGAGCGATCAAATCCCCAAAATAACATCAAAATCAATGAATTGAGCCTTAAATCCAAGAAATCTTTCAAATTTCATAAACTTCCAAATTTTCCAATTTAAGGCCGAAACACGTCAAATGACGTCCGTTTTCAACCAAATTTTACAGGAAGCGCTTAACCAATATATATGACCTGTACCCAGCGTCGGAACCAGAATACGAGCCCGATACCATTACTTTTTGATCAAATTTTATTTTTATTTTCCTTAAACATTTTCAGAAAATAATTTCACGGAAAAATTCATTTCTCGGGCCTGGGACCTCGGAATTTAATTCTGGGCATACGACCAAGTCCCATATTTTTCTACGAACCTCCCGAGACCATCAAATCACGATTCCGGGTCCGTTTACGAAAAATGTTGACCAAAGTCAACTTTAATCATATCAATATCAAAATTCTTCAAATTTTTCACATAATTCATATATTTCAACATAAAAACTTTCCGGCTGTGTGCCCAGACTGCGCACGCAAATCGAGAAAATTAAAAATGAGGTTTTCAAGGCCTCAAAAGCACGGAATGACTAAGAAAACAAGTGATGACCCTTTGGGTCGTCACATGGTGACTCTGTAAATAAAATAATCCCTACTCAAATTTGTCACTTTAATTGAAAAAACTCCTTAACCCACAAATCCAACACATATATATTCTTTTTGGGATGGGTAAAAAAGGGGTGTGACAGTACTTACGTTTCATGTTCCACTCCTCGGAGAACGTCATCCAATCAGCAGGAATTAGGTCGGAGGTCCTGACTCGGATAAACCGGTTCATCTACACTCGGTCTTTGTCCTCATCGATACTAGAGAAGAGAGATTTCACGGATCGACATTGCAGTTTTATCAAGCCACCTCAATAAAGTCGAGGACTGTACAGTCTAATCAGATGGTCGAGGGTGAAAGGCATCCCCCCGACCTGACTCGAAAAGAATCTGATCAAATGAACGATTCGCTAGAATAAAGGGTAGATCTAGCCAAACGTCACTTGGTATCGTTGGTAAAAGTCAAGAATAACTAGATCTATGGGACCCTGAGCTGGAATTGTGGGGCCCAACATGAATGGGTAGGTATACACGCTTAAGTACCACGCTTTATACGTGGTGATGTCCTTCTGGAGAGAAGGGATCACTACATCTGTGTTCTCCTAGTTGCAGTCCTTTTTCACCTGCTCAAGCTCGTCTTTGGTTATTAAACAGACGTATCGAGACATGGCCTCACATCGGCCTGGTGTTGATATGAGTTTTTCGATCTTAAAATCTGACTTTATTTCACACGGTGGGGGAATACACTCCTCAATACGAGGTGGCACTACCGTTTTACTTTTGGCCAGTCGAGAAGATGAAGAAGCTTTTTATTTTTGGAGAACCGATTTAGATGTCTTAGAGATTGTGATACAGAAATTCAAGAAAATAGAGAAGGTTGAAGATGAAGTAAGGGCAAATAGAAGAGAAGGGAGAATTCAGGAAAGTTGAAACGACTAATGAGATTTTGAGAACAATGTAAGGATAAAGTTTGCAAGATTGTGAAGTTGATCTATTTATAGAAGTCACTTTAAGCGTACTGAGGAAGCTAAACAACCAACTGTCAGTCGCCTCCAATTAATGACTTTGGGAACCGCACGAAAAGCAACCTTTCAGTCACTTTAGCTGCTAACATCACAAGATTGGCATCGGTATCGAAGCGTCTAGCATCAAATATCAAGTTGTTTCTTATCAACCTACTCTAAGAAACGCGGGGGACTATTTGTGTACGGTCAAAATCATATGCCTCCGATTTATAGGCTCGAGGGTCCATCCTAGGCCCAAATCCAGGCAAGGTCGAGTTCGAGCCCAGTGGACCAGATTCGAGCTCGCCGACAGAGTGTAATGCTCGAGAGATAGGAGTACGAGGAATACCAAGGCTGAGTATGCTCGACCCCGAAATAGTACCGTTATAGATTTACAACAGAATGAGCTAGATTCCTGCCACGTCCTTAAAATCATGGCGTAAATCCCAGAATAGGATTGTGCGATTTCGTACTTGGCAGTTAGACAGTTGTACCAAGAATATTCCTTAGTGTAAATAGAAATATACCTACTTTAGGGTTCCCCTATTATGTAAAGGAGACCCCAGTCATTTTGTAAGATCATCTAATCATTGAGAAAAGAATATACTCTACTTTTTGCCTATTGTTCATCAGAAGTGCCCTTTAGCTCTACTGCTCTTACTTTACCTTTCTTGCTTAATTGTTCTTATTGTCCTAAACCCATCCCGAGGTCACTGTTGCTGAGTTATATTGGTTTGATACGCTTGTTTCTTTCACTTCTACTTCATATTTCTTGATTAATTAATTGATATTGAATCAAATTACGTATCTTTAAAATCACAAATCAAATGTAATTGTTACTCGTATTTTAGAAGTAAACACAATTGTTTTCGACAAAAAATTATCCACTCTAGGTGTTTATGAAACTATATAAATGTACTATTTGTAAAATAATAAATTTATATATATTATGATTAAGCAATTAATTAACTAAAGTGTATGCAGTAGATATATTTTATTTCTTGATTGATTTAAATATCGAAGGGTAAAAAAAAAATCCAAAGGATTTTAGTCTTTAGTATTTTCCTTATTCCATATCTTTGTTTGCAATACATCCCTTTCTGACCCCGTTTGTTTGCAACATATAAATATTAAATAATAAAAAGACTAAGACTAATAAGAAAGTATGAAAAGACTAAGACTAATAACTTCTTATTAGTCTTAGTCTTTTCATTATTTAATATTTATATGTTTGCAATACATTTGCTGACTCGTTCATTACTGTTTACTGCTGGTCATTACTCAAAAGTATTTTTTTTTAGACGAGAAGAAGTTTGTGTTGGGCTAATTAATTTAAAAAATATTTATGAGCTGTAATTAGTGTTTGATCAAGCTTTTGAAAATTGCTTGTAAGTGTATTTATCTCAGAAGTGATTTTGAAGAGAAATTACTTTTTTCTGCTTCTCAAAAACAGATTATGCTCCTCCTCAAAAATACTTTTTTCCTTTTAAAAGTTTGGCCAAATACCTCAATATTTTGCCCAAAAAAATACTTTTGGCCCAAAAAGCACTTTTTGCCTAAAAAAAAACTTAATCAAACAGGCTATTAGTAGGCGCTTGGACATAAAAATGTGATTTTGGAAAAGAAATTATTTTCTTGAGTTAAGCTGAAACAAGATATTTAGAATTTAAAGTTATTTGGATATGCATTTCACTCGAAAAACTATTACTATAATTTTGTGAGAGGAAATAAAACTTTACATGAAAAAGTGTTTCACTACGTTTTCAAACTTGGAAACTCATATTCAATTTTTTTTTATTACCAAACAAGCTTTGAAAAAAAAAATAGATAAATAGGGAAAAAATTGTATGAACGACAGTAGGGGTGTTCAAACCGAACCGAAAAACCACATCAAATCAAAAAGTCAAATCAAAAAGATTAAAAACCCCGATTAAGTATATCTAATTTGGTAATTTGGTATTGAGTAAAATAAATCCAAACCAAACCGACATATAAATATATATATTGTCACGATCCGGATTTTCCACCCTCGAGAGTTGTGATGGCGCATACTAATGAGAGCTAGGCAAGCTAAATTTAATTACTTTTTTTAAAATAATATAATCCCTTTTTACAATTATCGGTAATAATACAAGAGCAACAAAACTAAATAATAAGCGGAGGTCTTAATATTATAGAAAACTGAATAGAAATGCGGAAGATTCAACAAAAGCCTCTACCCAAGACTGGTATCACAATACTCACGAACTGCTAAGAATACTAAATACAAACGTCTAAAAGAGAAGATAAACTGTTTGTCTCGAATACACTGAGATAACATACAAAATAAAGGATAGAGGAGACGCCGGGCCTGCGGACGCCTGCAAGGCTACCTCGGGTCTCGCTGGACTGAAGGCCTGCTCCCACGCTACTGTTGCTGTTGTCCGAAACCTGGATCTGTGCAAAGTAGCACAGAGTGTAGTATCAGCACAACCGATCCCATGTGCTGGTAAGTGTCTGGCCTAACCCCGACGAGGTAGTGACGAGGCTAAGGCCAGACTCCAGATAAACCTGTGCATATATATATATATACAAGTACAACGAGAAAGTAGCAAGAAAATAACAATTTAAGCTGAGGAAGGGAGCATGCTTCAGGGGCAACATATAGAAATAAAATATCAGGTATAATAGCACGTACATCTATAGTTTAACTTCTAGCAATAAATAAAAAAGATAAGGCAACTTTCATATTCAACTCATCTTGTTGCATACGTGCAACCCGATCCCATTTCTCAATATCTCGAGGTAGGCGTACCATCCGCTCCCATTTCAATATCACTCGTGGTAGGCGTACCACCCGCTCCCATTTCAATATCACTCATGGTAGGCGTACCACCTGCTCCCATTTCAATATCACTCGTGGTAGGCGTACCACCCGCTCCCATTTCAATATCACTCGTGGTAGGCATACCACCCGCTCCCTTTTCAATATCAATCGTGGTAGGGGTACCACACGCTCCCATTTCAATATTCCTTGTGGTAGGCGTACCACCCGCTTCCTTTACTTTCAACACAATACACAATACACAATACAATCCTAGCAAGGGAACAATCAAATTAATACTCTTCCCGGCAAGGGAATAATAACAACAAGTCAAACATCCCGACAAGGGAGAGCCAGCTAGGGGTGTACATGGATCGGGTTGGTTCGGTTTTTATCAAAACCAAACCAAACCAACTATATCGGTTTGAATTGGTTCGGTTTTGTCAGGGTTTCAGGTTTTTTATTGCTTACATATTATTTTAATCTTACTTTGTTAAATATTTGATACGTATACATCTATTTAGTAAAAATATAAAAAGTTGACAAACATATTATCAATTAAAATATTCTTATGCGATAATTCCATTAGTTAACACATAATAATTATTTTTTAGTTGTCTGACAATAATTTTTCGTTGATATACACTTTCAGGTTATCCGAATTTAGTAATTAAACATAAAAATTAATATGATACCTAAACATTAATATCCACTTCACATTCGAAAAAGATATAAAAATTTAATACATCTTAACATATGATATGAATATGTAAGAACAAAGAGATGGACGTATTTCAGTAACACTTGATAAGAAATTGATCATACAACCCATTATTTAAGGTCAATAAATATGGAGCACTTCATATTCTATTAAATTTATATCCCGCAAGAAAATCTCAAATATTTCTAGATATTTTTTAAAGAAATTTTTATATAAAATCTTAAATAATATATATAAAAATTATATATTTATATGTCGGGTTGGTTCGGGTTTTTTTATTTAATACCAAACCAAACCGAATCGGATTTTTTAATCGGTTTGGTTTGACTTTTTGGTTTGGTGCGGTTTTTCGGTTCGGTTTGTACACCCCTAGATCCAGCTATAACCAATCTTATTCAACTTCTTCTTGGCACAACTAATACCAATGTTCAGTCACAACTTTCATAGGATCAAACAAGGGTACACAATTATCAAATTAAGACTCACGGCCATGCTCGACACCGACGCATGGATACTCGTCACCATGCCCATACGTCGTGCTCGACACAAAACAAGTAGCAATTATGAATCAACTCCTAATCCCTCAAGTTAGGGTTAAACCAAACACTTACCTCGATGCTTTGAACTCAACTCAAGCCTCAACTATAGCATTACCCCGTGATTCCACCTCCAATCCGCTCGAATCTAGTCAATATTCACTTACTTACTTTAATAAACACTAAATGAATCAGTTTGAATGCATAAAATGAATTTCTCAAAGTTTTGCCCAAAAATTTCAAAATCGCCCCGGGCCCACGTGATCAAACCCCGAGGTTCGAACCAAAACCCGGTTACCCATTCCCCCACGAACTCAAATATATGATTTGTTTTGAAATCGGACCTCAAATTGAGGTCCAAATTTCCAATTTTAGAAAAACCTAGGTTCTACCCAAAACTCCCAATTTCACCCATGAAAATAATTAATTTTAAGTTGAAAACATGTTAAATGATGTTAATAATTGAAAGAATTGAGTAAAAATCGACTTACAAATGATTTGGAAGGAAATTTGTTCTTGAAAAATCACCCAAGGAGTTTGTGTTTTGAAAGAATGATGAAAAATGGTTCAAATTTGACTAAGTATAAAATTTGCTGGGCTTCAGATATGGGATTTGCGAACTGGGATTTGCAATTGCGAACCCCGATCATTTATGGGAATTGCGAAGCTCGTTTCGCATTTGCGAAGGAAAAGTCGCATTTGCGACCTCCCTATTTTCGCATTTGCGAACAATAAGATCGCATTTGTGATCAGTAGGCCAAAATCCCTATTTTCGCAATTGCGAGATATACTTCGCAAATGCGAAGATCACAGAGCTGAGCATACCATATTTTTTCAAAGTTCAAAAATGCAATTCGTGGCCTATCCAAAACTCACCCGAGCATTCGGGGCTCCAAACAAAATATGTACACAACCTTAAAAATATCCTACGGACTTATCCGTGCGATTAAATCGCCAAAATAACATCATATACATCGAATCAAGCCTCAAAACTCATGATTTCTTCCAAATTTTCATAAAACATCAAATTTCCATTTTAAGTTTGAAACACGTCAAACGATGTCCGTTTTCAACCAAACTTTACAGAAAGTGCTTAAATCATATACTCCCTCCGTTTCAATTTATGTGAATTCGTTTGACTGGGCACGGAGTTTAAGAAAAGAGAGAAGACTTTTGAACTTGTGGTGTAAAATGAGGCACATATATTTTGTGTGGCTATAAATCATTACATAAAGGTAAATTGTTTCCAAATAAGGAAAGGGGTCATTCTTTTTGGCACGGACCAAAAAGGAAATAGGTTTACATAAATTGAAACGGAGGGAGTATAAGACTTGTACCGGGCGCCAGAACCAAAATACGGGCCCGATACCATAGTCTTCTAATCAAATTTTATTTCCAATTTCCTTAATTTTTCCAGAAAATAATTTCACACAAAAATTCATTTCTCGGGCTTGGCACCTTGGAATTCGATACCGGGCATACGCCCAAGTCCCATATTTTCGTACGAACCCTCTGGGACCGTCAAATCATGGGTCCGGGTCCATTTACCCAGAATATTGATCGAAGTCTAATTTATTCATTTTAATATCAAAATTTAGCATTTTTCTCACAAAGTTCATATTTAAGCTTTGCGGCTACGCGTCCGGACCGCGCACGCAAATTGAGGCAACTCTAAATGAGGTTTTAAGGCCTCGGAAGTACATAATAGATAAGAAAACATGTGATGACTTTTGTTTTTGGGTCATCACACACACACACACACACGCACGCGCACACACACACACACACACACACACACACACACACACACAGATATATATATATATATATATAAAGAGAGAGAGAGAGAGAGGGAGGGAGGGGGAGAGAGAGAGAGAGAGAGAGTTTTCTCTAAAAGATATCTAGAAATATTTGAGATCCTCTACTGAGATATAATATTTAAATAGAAATATGAAATGCATCCATTTTTATTTACTTTAAATAATGGGTTACATCATCACTTACTTATCAAGTGTTATTGAAATGCATCAATATTCTTTGTTCTTTCATATTCACTAGTATAGGACCCGCGCGATGCGTGGTAAGTAATAAGAATTATTAATAAAATATAATTATAATCAGGATTGTTTGATTGTAAAATATTTTTTTGGTTTAATAAGGTACAATTTGTATGTTAGGTGGCAATACAATATACGCAATAATAGATTATTTATTAAATAAAAGGTAGATATATAGTTAACAAATAAGTTTTTGTTATATATATTATTTATTATATTAACCAATATTTAATATTAATTTATTTTTGTGATATATGAGAAGAGTAATAATTTGTTACTGTTAAATTAATTTATTTCTTTAAATGTTAAGATATTGTTGTTAATAATAATAAAATTTTGAACGAACAAAATATGTGGTAAAGTAAATACGTGATTTTAACAAGGTGAGTAAACTTTATGTGAATATTTCAATCCTAACATAGTTGCTGCCATATTATTTATCTATGTTACTTCTCCAACGATTGCCTCGACTGTTTAATATAAATATGTAGTAACAGTTCAGACTCACAAAAAGGAATATACGCGAAGTTTAAATTTTCAATTAGAAAAAAATACTTTATTGTATGACGATTGTTGCAGCAATAGAAGTAGCTATGGTGGCTGATGTCTTTGCAATATCGATGAACTCGTTATCTGCATTAGAGCCCTATAAATTGAAGGAAAAAAAAATGAGGTTAAGTAGTAAACGTTAACTTCGTATTGGTTTGTTCAAAGCTAACAATTTAGAATACGGTTCAATTGATGCTTCTTTGTGGCTAAAGTTGTGGCAAAAGTTGACTGTCATATTTAATTTTAACATTTTAGTTTCAAGAAATGCATAAACAATACATTAAACAGTAAACTTAAGCCACGTGATTTCTTCCAATATGGTTAAGCTTAAAAATTTTGTAATGTTAGTATGATAAATTTGTATAATGTTAAGATCAGTTGATACAAACCTCGGACAGGAACCGAGTAATTAATGTTCACTCGCAGTTTGAAGGCGGCTGCCAACGAACCTGGTTGTCGATGAGAACGAACAGTTTCTGGGAAGTGTTTCAGGTTATACACTGCACATAGCTACATGTACGATTTGGAAGATAACACTATTGCAGATATACAAAGGACCAACCTTCAAACTGTCGTGGTCTTACTCAAGGGCTTAAACAGTTGCTAAACTTTGATTTCATGGATAGTGCACCAACTGAAGGTGTAATTAAAGCCCTGGAGCTGTTGTTAGCACTTGTTGCCGTTGATGAGGATGTTAAGTTAACCAAAGTGGGTGGAAAAATGAGTGAGTTTCATGTAAAACCTATGTTGTCCAACATGATTGTTGCCTCTGACAAGTACAATTGCTCTGCGGAGATAATAAGAATTGCTGCAATGAAATATGTAGGTAATTCAGTGTTCCATCATCCAAGGGTGCAGCAGTTGAACTCGACAATTTTTGCAAGGACAACTAAATAATAAGAAGATATATTATAATGAGAGGCAAATTATCGTCTAAATACCACTCAAATATATAGTGGAAGCATAGAAATGACATGCCTGCTTTGCAAGTTTGTTTCCAGCATATGATCCACCATTAAACACATTCAAGATAGGAACTGGGAACAACTACTTGTTACCTTCCAGATCTGTAATGTGCTGCAACACAAATAGTAAATTTAAATTAACAAAAAAAATGATTACAGAATAATGTTGTTGGGAAAATAGGCATAATTTGAGCTAGTAAGATGGTTGTGTAGCTTGGCTGTTAAGTAAATAAATATAACTTGACGATTCGTGCCAAAATTTGACTGACGTACAAAACTGTAATAGTTTTGTTGAAGAAATCCATACTAAGATTACAAACCCTCTCCTTAAGCCAAGTGGCATCCCAAAAAATGTCACATGGCACAATTAGTTATTTAGTTTATAATTAGTTATTGGTTATTATTTTTGAATTTAAATATATATAAAAAACAAAAATAATAAAATAAAATAAAACACTACCTTATATAAACTGCCAACCAAGCTGTTGGTTGATCAGGACGAACAGCTCTTGGGTAGTTCTTCCGGTTATACACTGAACATATCTACTACTTGCCGTGCATGAATATGAAAGGATTACATGCAAATTGCATTTCTATACTCCAAATATCTACTGCTACGTACTAAGACATGAAGCTAACACTAATAAGTTAAGAAAACAAACAGAAAAAACTCAAAGTAAAAGAAAACACTACTTAGAAACGTATATATAATTAGCACTACAATAAATTAACGTTCACCTCACTTAGTCTTGGACTTGTTTTCTTCAGCAACAGTAGTAACATAACTGACTACAGCTTTAGTTCCTTCAGCAATGGCATGCTTCCCAAGTTCTCCAGGCAACACCATCTTCACAGTACCCTGAATCTCCCTCGACGACAACGTTGTCCTCCCTACGTACTTTGACAACGTTGCTGTTAGGGCCGTGCACGGATCGGATCGGATTTAGCATATTTCGGATGCGGATTTCGGATTTCGAATTCTGAAAAGGGCAATCCGAATCCGATCCGAATTAACATTGGATCGGATCGGATTTTAAACTTTGGATCGGATAATTTTTCGGATTGTCGGATTGAATCCGAATTAACCTTGACAAACTTACTTTGCATTATGAAGGTCTTGAATCAAATGTCAATTTTACCAAACAAACCAAGTAGCTTCCTTGTCTATCTTGAATCTCTGCCTCGTTTTCCATCTACCAAAACAAACAAAAATTCAAAATACAATCTGAAGTAGAAAAATAGAAAATGAAAGAGAAATAAAAAATAGAACATAAAGACAAATTGATAAAGAACAAAAACAGAATCCGAAACAGAATGTGAAGAGAATAAAAGTACTGTCCACTAACATTAACTTTGCTAATTTGAAAGATTTGTTGTCATCCACTAACCAATCTTTGCTAATTTATTAGAATAAGCAAAAGCAAAAGAACAAACGTTTCTCTCTCCCCCTTTATTTTATTACTTTGTCAAAAAGACATGTTTCTAGCAGTGGAAAAAGAAGAAACCAATAATAACTAAAGTTAGAGAAAATGCCAGGCTTACCGTCAGAAGCTTGGGCGACGTCGGAGTATCGGACTGAGATGAAGACTTCGAGTCTCGACTCTCGAGAAGACTGAGGCAAGGCAGTGAGCGCTCTGAAGTCTGCCCGTTCTTGTTGTTTATTTTCTTTCTCTTGTGTTTCGTCAGTGAGTGGTGTGACAACTACTTGGAGAGTTTCTTCGACCAACTTCTTGGCGGTGACTGTGGTACTCACTCTTTCGTTACTCTTCTTTGGTGCCATTGTTTGGTTTCTCTTGTTAGATTTGTTCTCTCTTGGGATTTTTTAGACAGGTTTTGAGGGTGCTTCTTGAGAAAACTGCAGGCTTTATCAAGTGAGATTTTGTCAACAAAGAACGGTTAAAGATTACGTGTGTAAAAAAATGGATATGGCGGAGGAAGTTAACAGAAACGTAGGTTACATCTGGGATATACATCAAAAAATGGTTCTAGCGGAGAATTCAACATATAACTCCTTTTTTTAACTTCCTATAAATTTGGAAGAAATTCCTATATATTTGGAAGAAAACTGACGGTTTTGAAGGAATGGGTAGTTTTTTGATTTAAAATAAATTAAATTACAGTTCCTATCATAATCCTAATCAAAATGTAATTGCATTTGGTTGTTTTTTAATTCGTAAAAATTAAGAAGAAAAGTGACGGTTTTGGAAGGAATGGAATCAGTTTTTCTTTTTAAAAAAAAAACAAAATTTAGCCTTCCTCCTAATCCTAATTAAAATAAATTTGTAATTAGTTTTTTTGTACTTCCTATAAATTAGGAACAATGTCCTAATGAGCCACGTGTTAATTCCTTGCTTTGACACTTGGCTTCATGAGAAGCTTTTGTCTTTGGCTTTTAATAATATATAGATATAGATATGTCAAGATCTATTAAATTCTTATATCTTTTTTTCGAATTTGAAATGGTATTTCGACAATTTTTTTAAAATTAAATAGAATATATCATTATTTAGGTGTCATATTTTTATTTTTATGTTCAATTATTAAATTCGATTAATCTTGAAAGCGTACATCAAAAAAAAAATTATTGATAAAAGACTAAGAAAATAACTATCATGTGCTACTAAAAATAATTATTCCATAAGAATATATTATAGATCATATGTTTTTCAGTTTTTTTTAATTTTTATTAAACATATATTTACTTATTAAAACTTTATTTATAACTTTAACAAAGTAAATTAAAATAATATTTATGAAACAAAAAAATCGGAAAAATCGACAGAACTAAACTAATCTAAATCAATATAATTGATTTGGTTTGGTATTGATAAAATCGAACCAACCTGGTTCATGTATATCCCTAAACAACGGGTAGTATTCTTTTCATTATTTTATTATCTATGTTTGTTATTTTATCCCTTTATTATCCCAATTGTTACTGTTAACTCTTTTTTGGTATTTTAGCTATCCGAACACGTGCGGCATGAATTACGTTAATGACGTATAACTCATCTAATTTTACTCTAGTGTCGTGTTATATGAGATGCGTCTCGATTAAACGAATCAATGGTATGACGATTATCATGTAGAAATATATATAACAAAATCAGAGCATTAAAAAAATGAAGGGGATAATAAGTATGCATTTGAACAAAACTTAGCTGAATTAAGTTGACGAAAAAATTGTGGATGTTGACATAATGTTTGAACATAAACTTCCTTATGCAAGTTGAAAATTCGTGTGTATAAGCCAGTAATTTACTCTTCAAACTTGAAAGAAGTGAAAAAAATTCGTCGAGAAAAAGTGTTCAATATATATTATATACTTCTAAAATCTAATATTTTATCTATACACGTAGTGTAATTTTTCGACGACGGGTGATCAGTTGACCAATGTAGCTTCGCCCATGGTGTAAGGTGAAGATTGAGAATTTTCACTTAAAATACACATTCAAAATGAAAATAATGTTATTTATATTTACAATAATTATTTCACATGAAGTCATTATTATTCTAAATCTAAAACATTATTATCAATTTTCTTTTTCGATAAAACTTCATTACCAAATTCGATTTGCAAATATTAGTAAAGCAGCATTTGCGCATGAGTTTACGGCCTAAATATATGTAGGGGCGTATGCAGTGTTAAGGTGACGGGTTCAATTGAACCCATAATTTTTGATGCGATATGAATTTGTCTAAAAAATCTATTAAACTTCCAATAAATAGTAGAAACAAATTCATATCTGTAAAAATATAATGAGTTCAATGCTAAAAATCTTAAAAGTTGAACCCATATAGAGTTTAAATTCTGAATGCGCCTATGAACGTTTATTAAATTGGTCTACCCTGCTTGCCTATTTTACGTTCTCCATTCTTTCTCATCACCATTTTATTCCATTTCTCTTCACTCTTCTTTTCTGGTTCGTTGTTTTTTCCTCCCTATTCAGAGGCTAATTAAGGCGTGATTTATGAATTATGAGCATGCTGCTTAGCATTTTGGAATCTCAAACTGACATAATTTAAATAATTTGGGTGTTCTAGACGAAATCAAAATAGTCATTCTGGGTTGCTTCAACTTTAATAAGTTGAAATCATTTTATCGAATTATTTATTAACTTAGTCTAACTTCTTCTTAAGTGAAGCTTTCATAGAATCAATATGACAAATTTATAATCATTGCTAATCTATATGTATATTAAAGGAATAAAGTTATCATATATAATTGACATTATGATTAAACCAAGTGGCAAATTAATAAATGCCAACAATATATGATAACTTTATTCTGTATTTTACTATGTTAGTCAAATAGATAAAGTTTTTGAATTTGATTAAAATAAAAAAGAAATTTATCGATTGAAAAATAAAAATGACAACGCATCTATAAAGAAAATAAAAATTCTAAAAATCAGAAACAAAAAAGAGATGACAACGCATTACTTCTTTTATTTCATCTTTGTTGAGTATAAAAAATTTGGAAGCTGATCTCATCGATTTTATATATATTTTTTCAACTCAAATTCATAGATTATTAGATAAGGATATCCTAGAATTTTTTTAATTTACATTGTGTGTCATTTTTAAAAAATCACTATTACTAACAACCTGATATGAAATTCGAATTTGAATTTAAATGCAATTTGAGTAGTATTCATTAAAGTTAAGCCAAGTATAGTATCGAAAATAAATTACTTAGCAATTTTAAGACAATATATGCAATATTTACAATAACAATAAACTAATTCGATATTTAATGATTTAATAAACAAAAAAAATTGTATATATAGGGTATTCAAATTTTAAAATATGCCGGTAGAGATATTGACAAACGCAAAATGGAGTCATAGTCAAATAAAGTTTCATCGGCTAAATAATCATTTAAATTTTTAGATAGCTGATTAAAGTTTTAAATTAAGAATAATATCTTCACTTGCATCATTATAAATATAATCATTATAATATATATTGAAATTAAATTTCAAAATTGATTTTTTTTAAAAGATAACAACAACCAAATAAGAGTTCAAGTCATAGTAAAACAATAGCGTTGTAACCAAAGAATTGTTCATATCGTGTCAACCTTTGTGTTTTTCCATAAATACGAGTTATTATTTTGCTTTATGGCTATTTTTAGGTTCCAATGACACCAATGAGAATGGGGCAAAAATAAAATTATCACTACGAGATTTGAGAAAATGTTAATTTTAAATTAAAGAATTATTTTGATTTTATAGATAAACTTTTTAAATTTATATTAAAACTAAAAAAAAATATCTTTTGTTATAATCTTATCATACTTAATTAATAATCATATGCAATCATGTTAGTAACTTTTGTTAGCTTTTCTAATTATTTAAATATTACTTCGCCTTTGGCAAAAAAAAGAAAAGAAAAGAAAAAAAACTACTCCATATAACTATAAAATTCTTTCAATACCTAGATTTGAATAAATCGGATTTTTTTAAAAATAAATGTAATATATAGGACACATCTATGTTTATCCAGATAACAAAAAGAGCATAAAATCGAATAAAAATGTATTTACATATAAAATGAAGTCACCTACATGCTAGAGAAAGAAACACCACAAAAATCTATCAATATTAAAAAAAAATATTTTTTTTTACGAATGTTTGTTTGAAGAGTCATCCGTATAAATGGACATTAAACAAATAACAAAATTTTGGTTGTACAATTGCTATCATTAATTTCAATTTAGCACTTTCTAGGAATTGAAGGGCATAAGCTGAAACATCTTTATTTAGCTGCAATTAATCTAGCATTCCAAGGATATAATATTTTTTTCGTTGAAGAATATTAGTTTTGAATCACTAGATTATGTGAAAGATTTCTTTTTTCTCGAATTCAACAGGAGGAATAGTGGTTTTTAATTGATAGTTTCTATAGTGAATTTCAAGTGTAACAAAAGTATATTTTAAAATATGTATATATAGAGTATTCAAAAATCAAAATCTGTAGCTAGAGATATCGAGAAACTCAAAATGGAGTCATACGGAAATAAAGTTTCACTAGCTAAAGAATCATTTAAATTCCGATTAAAGTAAAAAATTATATAGTAATATCTTCACTTGCATCATTATAAAGATAGTCATTATTGTGTGTGTGTATATATATATAAAATTTTAGATATTGAAATTTCAATATAGAAATCTTTTTTGAAAGACAATAACATACCCAGTAAGAGTTCAAGTCGTAATAAAAGAGTCACGTTGTTACCAAAAAATCGTTCATATTGTGTTAACCTTTGTGCTTTGCCATAATACGAGTTATTATTTCGCTTTGTGGCTATTTTTAGGTTCCAATGACACCAATGAGAATAGTACAAGAATAAAATTATCACTACGAGATTTGATAAAATATTAGCCGTTTTTCGTGTAGTGTCTGTTAATTAATATCTAACGATTATCTATAATTATCTAGACGGTTTAAATTTTAAGGTTATTTACATATAATTCAAATAACTCGGATATCTAACATGGTTGATATCAAAAATCAAAATGGAGTCATACCGTAAAAAAAAATCACCGGCTAAAGAAAATTTTTAAATTTTTAGATAGCCGACTAAACTGATTTGAATTAAGGATAATATTTTCACTTACATTATTATAAAAATTATTATTATCGAAAAATAAAGTTTTAGAAACTGATAATTTAAAATAGAAATATTTTTTGAAAAATATCAACACACGAAATAAGAATTCAAGTAGTAGTAAAAGAGTCAAGTCGTATCCAAAGAGCCCTTCATAGTCTCAACCTTTAATTGTTGCCATAAATATGAGTTATTATTTTGCTTCCTAACTATTTTTAGGATCCAATGACACCGGCGAGAATTGTACCAAAAAAGAAAAGTATAATTATAACTAAGAGATTTGAGAAATGATTAATTTTTTTCATGTAGTGTTTCTTAATTAATATTCAATAATTATCTATATTTATCGAGAAGGTTTAAAATTTAAGATTATTTATATGTAATCCAAATAACTTAAATAATTGACATGGTTAGTGTCTGCGTATCTGCGCGGGTGTTAATACTAGTGAAATATGAAAGCTATGCTAACATTAATTAATTTATTTAAATGGTATGCGTACGTTGACAGTATATTACATCCATTTCACAATTTTGGCATTTAAAATGAAAAAGACAAACAATTCACATCTTACATTAAACGCGGTGCCTTAGCTTCCAGATTGGATTGCGCATGGACGCGAGTGTGACGTACACAGTAATTTAGATTCTTCACTATTTTTATATGCATTTTTGTCTGAATATTAAAATATAATTTTCAGTTTCTAATTAAAGTATATGTTTCATACTATTATAAATAAGAATATTGCTAGTTATTTTCTAGTGGAAATGTTAGAGAGAATTCTAAGATTTTAAATATACCATTTTTCCTTCAGAGTATCTTTGAATTTTTATATTGCTAATTTGTGCCTATATTTGTATAGGAAATTCGAAACTTGTACATCTAACTTAATTAGTGTCTCGGTATTTTCCTCGCTGCATTTCGATAGGAGTACATATTAAAAATATCTGGGCTAGATCGTAGGGTGCCAAATGGATGGGTTGGATTAATTTTATGCGGGTCAAAATGGATTGAGATATAAATAGTCGGATCAATGATCGGCCTAAAAATTACTTGAGTTGAGATGGGTTGGGTAAAGATGAACTAAAATTTATGTTTTAACCCGTCCAACTCTTATCAAACTTTAATTAATATGTGTTATTTTCTTATGAATTGTATAATTACAAAATAAGTCTTTTTTACTTTTGTTATGGTCATATATAACATATCAAACTAAAAATATATATGGACCAATTTGGGCAAAAAATCAGCCCAGTTTTAAATGGTTTGAGGTGGGAGTCAAGATGGGCTGAGTTCAATAAAGGAAGGAGTATTATCACTTTTAGCTGGCGTCAGAAACTATTTATATTTGGTAGCTGAAAAGTGTATAAAATTTGTATAATTTTTGTATATAACATACAAAAATGTATATAATTTTTTCGGCAATTATAACGGCTATACAACATCATTTTCTCTTCAATCAATAAATGAGCGGGTTAATAACCAGCTACCGGCACAACCTTAAACGAGTTATTTGGGCTTGAGCCAAATTTGACAGCACTACATGATGGGCTACATGGTTGTTAAACTGTTGTGTTAATTATTCCTTCCAATTTGATATGCAACATCAAGATCAATCTTGATCCTTGCTTGCTTGAATATATATATTATTATACTCTCTGACCTTAAAAATTCGCTAGACATGCCTCTCTGATGTCAGTTAATATAGTTTTCAGATTTTCTAGAGTTTCACATCACAAAGTAGACAAGAAACATGAAGATAGCAAAGCCGTTTTCTTATACTAATCTGGCCCAAAAAAGAAAAGAAAAACAGAAGGGAGGAATATATATATATATATATATATATATATATATACTTATATATTAAGGACACATATAGAAACATCTCTTTCCAGGGGTATCAGTTCAAAGAGATAAACTATAGTATATTATACGTTTGCTAATTCTGAAATAATTATGGCTGGCCAATTAATGTTTGTTTGAATAACCAAAGATTAGAGTGTTTGAAAATCGATTCAAAGTCGTAGTGGAAAATCAATATTATTTAAGATTTGATATTTGTTTCTTATCTAAATAAGATTTATATCAGAATTATATAAAAGTGTGGTTTTCATTTTCTAGCTAAAGTACGATTCATACTATTATAAATAGAAATATTGCTAGTTATTTTTAGTGAAAACGTATGAAGAATTGCAAAGCGAATTCAGAAATTTAAAATATATTAATTTTCATTTATAGAGGATCTTTGAATTTTTGTATTACTAATTTGTGCCTATATTTTTTTTTAAGGGGTTAATTAGCAGACCCCAACCTGTATATAGCAAAATAATAATTTTACAGAGGAGAATATAAACCTTTACCTCCCATACAGTGCTCAAGCAATCTAATGAATAGTTGAATAATAAGACATAGTCTCACATTAGGAACTATACATCGTTGTTGATAGTGCACGCCTTTCATCTATCACATACACTACATACAAATTCTTCAGGAGACTTCTATTCATAGCAAATTCAAATGACGCCATAATCAAGCGTGAACTGATTTTTCTTTCGCTTGCTCCTTAAGTAAGATAGGCCTATAGGTGTCAAGGAGCTTTTATTACATACATACAAAATATATCTTTTTCTTGATATTCTTGTCTAACTTTCTCCCATGATCCAAGGAGAATTCGAATATTCAAAGACTCATCAATCATTCATCATTGTTAAAAAGAATACTAAAGAATCTCACCATTTTTCGGGTGACTCACATACTTTTATTTACTTAAATACCATTCATTGTTATTTATTGTTATTTAATGCTAACTCCTTTATTCTTGGATCATTGAATATAACTATAGTGTCACCATTTATTGCAACGTAGATTATACCTGTACTATCTTCCCCCAAAATGATCAATACATCTTTTAGATATTAATATTAGCTAAGATTAACTCTATTCTATTAGAAAATCTAATTGTTTAAATCTATATCTAAATTTTGGGTCAAACGAAAATATCTAGGCATTATAGGCTACATGTTAAATGCACTTATTCCTTACAAATTGATATGCAACATCAAGCTCAATCTTGAATATCGTTGCTTGCTTATGTGCTTGGCGATTCCATGAAACCTTGCTTGTCCAATGGGGAAATGGATTTTATTTGCTGTTGCTGATTGCGATACTGCAATCGGAATAGAATTTTGGAATATTAAATATTAAGAGCAAGCCATCTTGAATCTATTATTGTACACTATCTTGAACTTGAATACTATTGGAAAATTTGTGTTTAAAACAGAAACTGTAAAGTAAAAGAGAAACAGAAATGCATGGAAAGAACAAAATTAGATTCGAGCCCGTTGAATTCACAGCGTATCTCAAAGGAACTTAATTTCCTCCTAGTACCCGAGGTTTAGGATTATTTCCTCCCAGCATAGAACGGATTATCCACAATGGTATAACGGTACCTCAAACCCCAATATTTCTGTGAACGCAATAAGGCGGAGCAAATCACACATGACACTTATATTTTCTTTTGGAAAAACAATGCAAAGGAAATGGGAGAATTTCAGAATTTCCGATGCATGAAAAATGAGCCTAAACCTCTAAATTTATAGACAATAAAAGGGTGAGATGAAGAGGTGCAATTCAAGAGATGCCTCTTCCATTTCTCGTTCACACCCTTTAGTAAAAACCACTAATCCCCCAGATGAATGGAAAATGGAATAAAATATATATGAAAAGCTGTGTGATTCGCAATGATTAATCGCATATGTATAAGTAGGTTTCCCTTTGAACTTTCCATACTTATTCTTATGTCAGATATACTCAATCAATCGATAGATTTGATATCTTTGAACCGTCGAGCTTTGATGTATACCTAGACAACCATAAGTAACACAATCAACTCTTAACCGTCTTTGGTTCTCATTATTGTGTTCGTTTCACCCACGAACACCACCTGATTTCATAAGTGCATAGAGAACTGACCTTACAAAATTCTCCTTGAAGCGGCTAACACTTCACACTTACATTGGTGATTCCTAAATGTGTCATCCCATAGATACACTATCTGATATACCCGGTATCAAACTTAGAGACCATTAAAAAGCATTAACTCTTTATCCTTGGTACTGGATATTGCCTCATCACGAGAATGAACCAAAATTTTATTTGACAATGTTGAACCGTCACCATTGACTTTGTTTAATATCCTTGAACCTAAATCTTGCGATATCCGATCTTCTAAGTAGAGTTACCACCACAATGACTTGTCCTCGGCCGCACTCTCATTCCCCTCGATGTTCCCTCAACTACCTCTCTAGCTATGCCTTTTGTAATTTGATCTGTCACATTATCACTTGATTTCATGTAGTCAATTATGATAATTCACCTAGAGAGCAGTTGTCTAATAGTTATATGTCTCCATCATATATGACGAGATTTTCTGTTACACATAACGCTCCTAGCTCTTCCTATTGTCGTTTGACCATCGCAATGTATGTATATAGGTACCAATATTTTGAGATAAGATGAAATTTTTTCAAGAAATTCCGGAGCCATTAAGCTTCTTCGTCATTCTTGTCTAAGGCTATAAACTCAACCTCCATTATAGAGCGGGCAATATATCTTTATTTGAATAATTTCCAAGATACCGCTCCTCCACCACCTGTGAAAATATATCTACTTGTGGATTTCAAAATAGTCCAATCGGTGATCATTTGTATCATTATACCCCTTCATTACCGTGTGATACTTATTCTAGTGCAAAGCATAATTTTGAGTACATCCAAATATCGAACTCATTTTACTGTCATGACAGTTCAAAACTTCCTTATGTTGTAGACTAATACGTCTCGACTTTATACTACATATCAGATTATTGACTACACTTAGTGTAGCAATATTATATTATAATAACAGTGAAATGGTTGGCATCAGTTGTAGCCACAATTTGTTTAAACACATTTCGCAACCATTCCACCTTTTACTAGCATTTGTATGTTATTTATTTATATTCCATAATAGAATACACATCTATACGATATGCAAATTATAGCACCTTCATTCATGAAGCAAATTCAACTTGCTATGGATTTTTATCATTTTGACCGGTTAGTTCACCATATTATAGACAAACGTTTTAATACAACCGTTTATGAACGATTATGTTTGTACGTTTGTTTATACAAAAACGTACAAACATATATTTTAATTACATAAAAATTCACAACCTTCGAAGTGACATCCTTTCATAAAAGAACTAAACATTATAAATTTTGGAGAAAGAAAATAACCTGTCGGGATATTTTCAAGAAAGTAAATAGCATTTTGGGAACACGTGACCAACTTCTGAGTTGGTAGTTTCATCAACTAATCTTTACTAAGACTGAACAAGTAATAAAATTATTGAATATCATATCAATATCCACGAAGGAGTTTTGGGTCCAAAAAATTATATCATCTAGTTCTTCTAAATAATACAGACATTGACTTTTGTCATGCACAAGCTAAACGCCCCCATATTTCAAATACTTCATGTGCCTTTTCTATTATTCGTTATCAATATATATCCACATATAAACAAACAATGACTATTTAGTTTGGAGTGCTTTTAATGTAAACACACGTGTCACACTTATTGATCTTGAAATTATTTGACAATATTGTTTGGTCAAATTTCACATGTCATTGTTTGGGTACTTGTTTTAGTCCGTAAAGTGACTTACCAAGTCGGCCCTTCTTTTCTTTTTCCGGAACCACGAACTATTCAAGGTTGTTCCATACAATTTTTTCTCCATATTTTCATTTCAGAAGGTTATTTTCACATCCATCTGATGGATTTCAAGGTCATAAACGGTAACTAATGCTATTAACACCCAAATAGATGTAATTCTCATTACCAGCGAGTATGTGTAAAAGTAGTCAAGACCTTCTTGTTGTCTATACCTTTGACAATAAGTCTTGCCTTATATATGTCAATAGTTTCATCTTCTTTAATTTTTCTCTTGAAAATTCTTTTGGAATACGATGGTTTGTTACCTAGAGTAAGATCAGCTAACTCGCAAGTATGATTATTTAATATCGATACTTCTTTAAAAGGAAGACATAACTTCTTTCAAAGGTTGAAGTCTATTTTCCAACAAGAATATCAGAAAATGTAACCCAAAGGAAGTAGTTGTCCTTTGACGTTTACTATGTCTTGGATTCACCTTATTAGGTATACTTTCCTTTAATTCTTCTGAGGTTACTTAAATTTTTCACTAGACGGCTCACATTCCTTTTTATATGGATAAATATTCTCAAATAATTCAGCATTATGTAATTCTATCACCATATAAATATGAATCTCCAGATTTTTTCTGATTTGTGAATCAGAAATCGATATGCTTTACTATTTGTTACATATCCTATAAAAATACAATCAATGATTTCTGGTCCTATATCTACCCTTTTAGGTTTAGGACTTGCACTTTAGTCAAATATCCCCATGCTTTGAAATATTTCAAGTTGTGCTTTCTTCCTTTCTATTTGGTCATATGGAATGGATTATATTTTGCTACGGAGAACTCGATTGAGTATTTGATTAGCTGTAAGAATAACTTTCCCCCTCAAGTTCTGAGGTAAACCAGAACTTATCAATAAGGCATTCATCATCTCTTTTAACGTTTTATTCTTTCTTTCCGCCACCCCATTAGATTGTGGTGAGTAAGGGTAGTTGTTTGGTGAATAATGTAATATTTCAAGTATATTTGTTCAAGAGGAGATTCATCTTCTCCACCTTTATTAGTGTCACGATCCAAAACCTATCTGTCATGAAGTTGCCTATCATAGTACTAGGCAAGCCGATAGCCCCCCCCCCCCCCCCCCCCCCCCCCCCC
>MU762624.1:25145-114611 GCA_026770625.1 Nicotiana glauca
ATAGAAAATCATAACTCAATACATAAACTCTCTGCAAGATCGGGGTGACACCGAGTACATGAGCATCTATATAAAAATATAGTTTGGTACACTGTCTAGAAAATGAAACTGAAAAATAAATGAAAGATAAAGGATGAGAGTCAAGGTCTGCGAATGCCAAGCAGCTACCTCGATGATCTCCGAAGGTATGGACACTGCAACTCAGCAACCGCCGTGATCGGAAGCACCTGAATCTGCACACAAGGTACAAGGTGTAAAGTGAGTACAACTGTCACGACCCCAGTTCTCCCTCCGTGAACTGTCGTGACGGCACCTAGTCTCTACGACTAGGCAAGCCTAACAAGTGCGAAAAAAATAAACTAAACTTGTGGAAGGAATAATCAAAACCAAAATAACTAAATGGAAACAATAGTTATAATGCCACTCGGCATATACAACACAACATTCTCAAACCAAGTACACTATTCCAAAACCCAGAATCTCATGAAACCACAAGCCTTTGAATATCTAAAAGTGTCTAACTCCAGATTGTCTAACAAAGAAAAGAAATGCATAAGGTCTAATATTTAAAAGCGAGAATAGAAAGGGAATCCTCGGTCTGCGGACGCGGCAGATATACCTTGAAGTCTCTACAGAAGTGCCTCGCCTCAAGAAGATAAGACTAAGCGAAAGAACCTGGATCTACACATGAAAAACATGCGCAGAAGGGGCATGAGTACACCGCAACGGTACTAAATAAGTGCCAAGCCTAACCTCGGTCGGGTAGTGATGAGAAAGGTCAGGTGTCATGACCCCCGTTCACCCTCCATGAACATGTCGTGATGGCACCTACTTCCTACAACTAGGTAAGCCTAACAGTGCGGAACAATTTAACGTAAGTTGCAAAAATAGCTAATTAAGACTGAATAACTGAAAGAAATATATATATAACTGCCACTCGGCATATACAACTCATAATAAGTGCGAAAATCAAAATCTCAACCCAAAACCCGGAAACTCACAGGAACTACAGGCTAACAGAAACATAGCACGCTGCTCTAAATCCAGAATATCTAAACAACTGAGAGAAAAGGATCAAACTGCCTACTAAAGCTGGAACAGAATAGAGACTCATGGTCTACGGATGCGGCAGATATACCTCGAAGTCTCCGTGTATCTCCTCGCCTCAAGGGTGGTGCGCCTAAGTAGAGGTACCCGGATAATCTGCACATAAAAAACAAGCACAGGAAGGGCATGAGTACACAACAGCGGTACTCAGTAAGTTCCAAGCCTAACCTCGGTTAGGTAGTGACGAGGAAGGTTAGGGCCCTACTGAGATAAAATATAATAATAATAATTAATAGTATAAAATTCGACAGAAATAATGAGTACAACAGTGAGATAAGGCAGGTCAACGAGGCAATAACAACTACAAGGAACAGAGCAAACATCGAGTAAATACAACTCAATATCAATGATAACAATGAGGGTCTCCTAGGATACCGTCTTGTAGCCCTTTTCCCAACTGTCTAGTGGATCTCCTGGGATACCGTCCTGTAGTCCAAATCATGTACCAAATCGAAGGATCTCCCGGGATACCGTCCCGTAGTCCAACCATCAATGTGCAGGGGGATCTACCGGGAATTGAACCCGTAGTCCCAAAGTAAACAGACAAGGGGGGAGCTACCGGAATCCCTCATCCGTAGTCCCAATGTAAATGCGCAATCACAGGCAGAAACAAACTAAGGAATGAAGTACGAAATGCAAACAACCGATAGAACTAGCCTAGCATGCTTCACGTAGTGCAGTCAAAACAACTTAAGCAATTAGGCAGTCAAGTCAGCTAAACATGTTTTCCCTAACCTAGCACGAGTTATAATTACAAGCAGAATAAAGCAAATAAGAAAGAAAACTAAATTTCCACAACTTAAGTAAAAATCGGAATTTCATTAAATCGGCTCAAGTACGCGCTCGTCACCTATCGTACAAGGGAAAGGTCCCCCACACAAGGTTAGACAAGCCACTTATCTCGAACCGACTCAATAATCAACTAGGAACCACGCCTTTGCCACGAATATCCGACTCCAAATGGCCCAAATCTATTCAATTCAATTACATGTCGTAAATAATATTGCAAGCAACTGATTCCACTATTAAATTTAAAGCTAGGGCGCGAAAATAGGTAAAACGACCAGAGCGCCCCTCAAGACAACATCTCGGAATCGAATAATTTTCACATTTTCAGAACTCTCGTACTCTCACGATTCTAACCATATAAAAATCTTCCAAATCGGAGGTCAAATGCTCACTCAAAACCCAATAGTTTGGTTTAAGAAGTTTTTCCCAATTTCTTCCAATTTTGATCCCAAATACAAATTTTAATGATGGATTTAACTACAAAATGATGAAATATAGCTAGGAGATCAAAGAACCATTACCCAATGGTCTTCTCTTCAAAACCCTCTGAAAATCGCCCCTCCCCGAGCTAAATTCGATTTTTACTAACTTATGAAATCAAACCCTCGAATTTTCTATATAAGAATAGGAATTTCCGCTTCTGTGGACAAGTGACCGTTCTGCGGTCCCGCCTATGCGAAAAAATGAGTCGCTTCTGCGACTCTCACTAAAGAGTCAATGTCCGCCATTAACCGCTTATGTGGTTCCGCTTCTGCGGAGTTCCCACCGCTTCTGCGGGTTCCTGGAGGATGACCAAAAATCGCTTCTGCAAAGTCAAGGCCGCTTCTGCGGCTCCGTTTTCGTGGTTCCCAAGCCGTCAAAGTGAAAATACCAGAAGAGAGAAAGATCAGCTGCTGTAACACTTCGAAAATTCTTCCGTTTACCACCCGAAATCATCCCGAGGCCCCCAAGACCTCAACCAAAAGCACCAATATCACTTAATACCTCATTCAAACTTGTACCAATCCTTAAACCACCTAAACAATGCCGAAAACTCGAATTAAACAAGGATTTGAGCCTAAGAACTTTAATTTTTATCCAAATACGCTTTCGATCAAAAACCTATTCAAAACACGTCCAAATGACCTGAAATTTTGCACACACATCCCAAATGACATGATAGAGCTACTGCAACTTCCGAAATTCCATTTCGACCCTCGGATCAAAAACTCACTATCGGGTCGGAAACTTCAAAAATACAAACTTCGGCATTTCATGCCTAAATGAGCTACAGGCTTCCGAAATACGTTCCGAATATGCTCCCAACCCCAAAATCACCTAACGGAGCTAATAGAACCATCAAATTTCCATTCCAAGGTCGTCTTCATACTGTTCTGATTACGAATCATTTTTCAACTCTTAAGCTCTCATTAAGGACTAAGTGTCCCAAAACACTCCGAATCCTAACACCGAACGTCCCGACAAACCGAAATTGCAGAAATGAACTTAGGGGAAGAAGTTAATGGGGAATCAAGGCGTAAATTCCAAAAATGACTGGCCGGGTCGTTACATCCTCCTACACTTAAACATTCGTTCGTCCTCGAACGAGCATAGAGAACACACCTAAAGTAGTGAAAAGATGAGGGTATTGGCTGCGCATATCCTGCTCAGTCTCCCAAGTCGCCTCCTCGGCCGGCTGACCCCGCCACTGAACCTTTACTGAAGCGATGTTCTTTGACCTCAACTTTCTGATCTGCCTGCCCAATATAGCCACTGGTTCCTCAACATAAGATAGATCCTTGTCCAACTGGACTGAACTGAAATCCAACACGTGGGACGGATCCACCGTGATACCTCCGGAGGATCGAAACATGAAATACCGGATGTACTCCGGCTAGGCTGGGAGGTAAGGCAAGATCATAAGCAACCTCCCCAACTTGCCTCAAGATCTCAAAAGGGCCAATAAACCTCGGACTCAGCTTTCATTTCTTCCCAAACCTTAAGACGCCTTTCATAGGCAAAACCCGAAGCAAAACCCGCTCACCAACCATCTATGAAACATCACGGACCTTACTGTCCGCGTAGCTCTTCTATCTGGACTGGGCTGTACGGAGTCTATCCTGAATCACCTTAACCTTCTCTAATGCATCCTGAACCATCTCAGTGCCCAATAGCCTGGCCTCACCCGGCTCAAACCAATCCACCGGAGATCTAAACCTCCTACCATATAAAGCCTCATACAGCGCCATCTGAATGCCGGACTGATAACTGCTGTTATAAGCAAACTCCGCCAATGGAAAGAAATGATCCCAAGACCCTCCAAACTCAATCACACACGCATGGAGCATATCCTCCAGAATCTGAATAGTGCGTTCGGACTGTCCGTCCGTCTAGGGGTGAAATGCTATGCTCAACTCCACCCGAGTGCCTAACTCCTGCTGCACAGCTCTCCAGAACCGCGATGTAAACTGAGTACCTCTGTCTGAAATGATAGAAACTGGAATACCATGCAAACGGATGATCTCCCTGATATAAATCTCCGCCAACCGCTCCGATGAATAAGTGGTACACACAGGAATGAAATGAGCGGACTTGGTCAGCCGATCCACAATGACCCAAATGGAATCAAACTTCTTCAAGGTTCGTGGGAGTCCAGATACAAATTCCATGGTGATACGCTCCCATTTCCACTCCGGAATCTCTATCTGCAGAAGCAACCCACCCGGACACTGGTGCTCATACTTCACCTGCTGGCAGTTGAGGCATCTAGACACATAAACAACTATATCCTTCTTTATCCGCCTCCACCAATAGTGCTGCCTCAAGTCCTGATACATCTTCGCGACACCCGGATGGATGGAATACCGCGAACTATGTGCCTATACTAGAATCAATTCTCGAACACCATTAACATTGGGCACACAAATCCGGCCTTGCGTCCTCAATACCCTGTCATCTCCGATGGTCACATCTCGGGCATCACCATGCTGAACCTTGTCCTAAAGGACAAGCAAATGAGGTTTCATCATACTGCCGCTCCCTGATACGATCAAATAGGGAAGACCGGGAAACCACACAGGCTAGAACCCGACTGGGCTTCGAGAGATCCAATATCACAAACTGACTGGCTAGGGCCTGAACATCCATCGGCCTCTCTGAAGCTGGTAAATATTCCAAACTACCCAAACTCTCCGCCCGACGACTCAAGGCATCTGCCACCACATTGGCCTTGCCCGGGTGATATAGGATAGTGATATCATAATCCTTCAACAACTCTAACCATCTCTTCTGACGCATATTCAGGTCCTTCTGCTTGAGTAAGTGCTGCAAACTCCGTTGGTCAGTATAGATATCACAAGGCACCCCGTACAAATAATGTCGCCAGATCTTCAAGGCATGAACAATAGAAGCTAACTCAAGGTCGTGGACATGGTAATTCTTTTCATGTATCTTTAACTGTCTGGATGCATGAGCAATCACCCTACCATCCTGCATCAACACCGCTCCAAGTCCAACCCTCGAGGCATCACAATAAACTATATAAGACCCCAAACCGGTAGGCAGCATCAAGATCCGAGCTGAAGTCAAAGCTGTCTTGAGCTTTTGAAAGCTCGCCTCACATTCCTCTATCCACTGAAAAGGGGCACCCTTTTGGGTCAATCTAGTCATAGGGGCCGCAATCGATGAAAACCCCTCCACAAAGCGATGGTAATAACCCGCCAAGCCAAGGAAACTGAGAATCTCTGTAGCTGAGGAGGGCCTGGGCCAACTCTGCACAGCCTCCACCTTCTTCGGATCCACCCGAATGCCCTCACTCGATACCACTTGGCCTAGGAATGTACATAACTCAACCAAAACTCACACTTTGAGAACTTTGCATATAATTTCTTCTCTCTCAGGGTCTGAAGCACAGTCCTCAGGTGCTGCTCATGATCTTCCCGACTCCGGGAATACACCAGAATACCATCAATAAAAACAATAACGAATGAGTCAAGATATGGTCTGAATACACTGTGCATCAAGTGCATGAAAGCTGCTGGGGCATTGGTCAGCTCAAATTACATAACAAGGAACTCGTAATGACCATAGCGAGTCCTGAAGGCAGTCTTCAGGATATCTGGCTCCCGAATTTTCAACTGATGGTACCCTGAGCGCAAGTCAATCTTAGAGAACACCTGTGCGCCCTGAAGCCGGTCAAACAGATCATCAATACGAGGCAAAGGATAACGGTTCTTCAATGTAACTTTGTTCAACTAGCGATAATCAATGCACATACACATAGAACCATCATTCTTCTTCACAAACAAAACAGGAGCACCCCACGGTGAAACACTGGGCTGAATAAAACCCTTACCAAACAATTCCTGCAATTGATCCTTCAACTCCTTCAACTCAGGAGGAGCCATGTGATACAGAGGAATGGAAATGGGCTGAGTGCCCGGCAATAGATCAATGCCAAAATCAATGTCTCTATCGGTCGGCATGCCCGGAAGATCAGCTGGAAACACATCGGGATAATCCCGTACCACTAGAATTGAATCAATAGAAGGGGTATCAACAATGACATCTCTCACATAAGCTAAATACGCGGCACACCCCTTCTCAAACATACGTTGAGCCTTAAGAAAAGAGATAACTCTGCTGGGAGTGTGATCTAAAGTACCACTCAACTCAATACGCGGAATACCTGGCATAGCCAGCGTCACGGTCTTGGCGTGACAATCAAGAATAGCATGATGGGATGACAACCAGTCCATGCCCAGAATAATATCAAAGTCAACCATACCGAGTAACAATAAATCCGCTCTGGTCTCAAAACCACAAATAGTAACCAAACATGACTGATATACGCGGTTCACAATAAGAGAATCTCCTACAGGAGTAGAAACATAAACGGGGGCACTCAAAGAATCTCGAGGCACACCCAAATGCGGAGCAAAGTAAGAAGACACATAAGAATAAGTAGAGTCTGGATCGAATAAAATCGATGCCTCTCTGTGACAAACCGGTATAATACCTGTGATGACGGAGTCGGAGGCAATAGCCTCAGTACGAGCAGGAATACAATAATATCTGGCCTGACCCCTCTCTCGAGGGCGACTTTTATCTCCCCGACCTCCGCCCCTGGCTGGCTGTGCAGGTGGGGTAGTAGTTGGAGCTGTGATCATGGCCTGAGAACTCTGAGGGGCCCGCTGTGGCTGAGCAGTATGTGAGGATGCACCCCTACCAAGTCTGAGGTAGTCCCTAACCATATGGCGTGTATCGCCACACTCGAAATAGGCTCGCGGTGGCTGTGACTGGCTGAGGCTAGGCCTGCTGGACTGACATCTAGAAGCACCCCGCGCAGGAGGCGCGCTAGAAATTGGAGGTGCATAGTAAGGCTCCTAAGGTGTAGGCGGGGCTGGAGTGCTGTCGGTTGCTGGTAAAGCTGAATGTACAGGGCGACCCGAATAACCTCTGCCATAACGACCTGCTGATAGGGTACGGGCACCAGAGTAGTGACCCGACTCTCGAGACCTCTTGGCCTCCCTCTCCCCTCACTCCCTGGCGAGCATACCCCCAATCCTCCTCGCAATGCTCACTACCTGCTGATAAGGAATGTCCATCTCCAACTCTCGAGCCATGCTAGATCTGATGGGCGGAATAAGGCCCTCAATGAACCTGCGAACTCTCTCTCGAACTGTAGCAACCAAAGTCGGTGCATGCCTGGCCAACCTGGTATAACAGATGGCATACTCTGAGACTGTCATAACACCCTGGCGCAAATGCTCAAACTCTGTGCGCCATGCATCCCTAAGACTCTGTGGAACAAACTCTCTCATAAACATATCCGAGAACTAGGTCCAAGTCAGTGAAGCAGCCTCGACTGTACTGTCTAATGCATAAGTACACCACCAATCATAGGCGGCTCTCCGAAGCTGAAAAGCGATGAAAGAAACCCCCCTGGACTCCACTATACCAATAGTGCGAAGAATACGATGACACTCCTCCAAAAATCCCAAGGCATCATTTGATGCTAGTCCACTGAACACTAGGGGATCATATTTCTTAAACCTCTCAAGTCTCCGCTGCTCGTCCTCTGAAGCAGCTGACCTATCCTCGGGCTGAAGTGGTGCTGCAGGCGATGCGAGAATAATCTCGGGAGCCTGCTCAACCTGCACTCGCTGCTCAGGAGTGCGGACGACGGGAGTCTGTGCTCCTCCCCTAGCTTGGTATGTAGCTGCAGCAAGGGGAAGCAACCCTGCCTGAGCTAAGGTGGTGTACATGCTCATGAACCGAGCCAAAGTCTCCTGGAGTGCTAGAGTAATAGTGGCAGAAGTAGGTGTGCCAGGTGCCTGGGTTCCGGCTGAATCTGCTGGTGGTACCTCGGTGGCAGCTCGCGCAGGTGCTCTGGCTGCACCGTGTGCGCATCCTCAACCTCTACCCCGGCCCCAGCCTATGACGGCTGCAGCATGGGGCGTGGGTGCCTGGTCATCTCGTGTAGCACGTGTCCTCACGATCTGTGAGAGAATAGAATACAGAAGTTTAGAATTGATGTCAAAAATATCATCGCACGACAAGGAATTAAAATGAAATGAAGATTTTTCCTAAACAATTACATAGCCTCTCGTAGATAAATACAGACGCCTCCGTACCGATCAGCGAGACTCTAATAAACCAGCCTGTGTTCCGTGACTCCTATGACCCTAGAGCTCTGATACCAACTTGTCACGACCCCCGTTCACCCTCCATGAACATGTCGTGATGACACCTAGTTCCTACAACTAGCTAAGCCTAACAGTGTAGAACAATTTAACGTAAGTTGCGAAAACAGCTAATTAAGACTAAATAACTGAAAGAAATATGTATATAACAGCCAATCGGCATATACAACTCATAATAAGTGCGGAAGTCAAAATCTCAACCCAAAACCCGAAAACTCAGGGGAAACACAGGCTAACATAAACATAGCACGCTGCTCTAACTCCAGAATATCTAAACAACTGAGAGAAAAGGATCAAACTGAATACTAAAGCTGGAACAGAATAGAGACTCCTGGTCTGCGGACGCGACAGATATACCTCGAAGTCTCTGTGTATCTCTTCACCTCAAGGGTGGGGCGCCTGAGTAGAGGTACCTGGATAATCTGTACATGAAAAAGATGCGCAGGAAGGGCATGAGTACACCACAGCGGTACTCAGTAAGTGCCAAGCCTAACCTCGGTTGGGTAGTGACGAGGAAGGTTAGGGCCCTACTGAGATAAAATATAATAATAATAATAATAATTAACAGTATAAAATTCGACAGAAATAATGAGTACAACAGTGAGATAAGGCAGGTCAACGAGGCAATAACAACTACAAGGAACAGAGCAAACACCGAGTAAATACAACTCAATATCAATGATAACAATGAGGGTCTCCCAGGATACCGTCCTGTAGCCCTTTTCCCAATTGTCCAGTGGATCTCCCGGGATACCGACCCATAGTCAAAATTATGTACCAAATTGAAGGATCTCCCGGGATACCGTCCCGTAGTCCAACCATTAATGTGTAGGGGGATCTATCGGGAATCTAACCCGCAGTCCCAAAGTAAAAGTGCAGGGGGATCTACCGGGAATCGAACTTGTAGTCCCAAAGTAAACAGACAAGGGGGGAGCTACGGGAATCCCACATCCGTAGTCCCAATGTAAATGCAAAACCACAACCAGAAACAAACCAAGGAATGAAGTACGAAAGGAAAATAATAGATAGAACTAGCCAAGCGTTCTTCACGTAGTGCAGTCAAAACAACTTAAGCAATTAGGCAGTCAAGTCAACTAAACATGTTTTTCCTAACCTAGCACGAGTTATAATTTGAAGTAGAATAAAGGAAATAAGAAAGAAAACTAAATTTCCAAAACTTAAGTAAAAATCGGAATTTCATCAAATCGGCTCAAGTACGCGTTCGTCACCTCACGTACAAAGCACTCAAATATCAAGTAATAATCCTAAGGGGAAAGGTCCCCCACACAAAGTTAGATAAGTCACTTACCTCGAACCGGCTCAATAATCAACTAGGAACCACGCCTTTGCCACGAGTATTCAACTCCAAATGGCTCAAATCTATTCAATTCAATTACATATCGTAAATAATATTACAAATAACTGATTCCACTATTAAATTTAAAGATAGGGAGCGAAAATAGGTAAAATGACCAGAGCGCACCTCAAGCCAACGTCTCAGAATCGAATAATTTTCACATTTTCAGAACCCTCGTACTTTCACGAGTCTAACCATATAAAAATCTTCCAAATCGGAGGTCAAATGCTCACTCAAAACCCAATAGTTTGGTCTAAGAAATTTTTCCCAATTTCTTCCAATTTTGATCCCCAATTCGAATTTTAATGATGGATTTAACTACAAAATGATGAAATATAGCTAGGAGAGATCAAAGAAACATTACCCAATGGTCTTCTCTTCAAAACCCTCTGAAAATCGCCCCTCCCCGAGCTAAATTCGATTTTTCGAACTTATGAAATTAAACCCTTGAATTTTTTATATCAGAACAGGAATTTCCGCTTCTGCGATCCTGCCTATATGGAAAAATGAGTCGCTTCTGCGACTCTCACTAAAGAGTCAATGTCCGCTTCTGCGGACCATTAACCGCTTATGCGGTCCCGCTTCTGTAGAGTTCCCACCACTTTTGCGGGTTCCTGGAGGATGACCAAAAATCGCTGATGCGAAGCCAAGGTCGCTTCTGCGGTCCCAAGCTGCAGAAGCGAAAATACCAGAAGAGAGAAAGATCAGCTGCTGCAACACTTCGAAAATTCTTCCATTTACCACACGAAATCATCCCGAGGCCCCCGGGCCTCAACCAAAGGCACCAATAACACTTAATCGCTCATTCAAACTTGTACCAATCCTTAAACCACCTAAACAACGCTGAAAACTCCAATTAAACAAGGATTTGAGCCTAAGAACTTCAATTTTTATCCAAATACGCTTTCGATCAAAACCTATTCAAAACACGTCCGAATGACCTAAAATTTCGCGCACACATCCCAAATGACATGACGAAGCTACTGCATTTTCCAGAATTCCATTCCGACCCTCGGATCAAAAACTCACTGTCGGACCGGAAACTTCAAAAATACAAACTTCGACATTTCAAGCCTAAATGAGCTACGGGCTTCCAAAATACATTCCGAATATTCTCCCAACCCCGAAATCACCTAACGGAGATAACAGAACCATCAAATTTTCATTCTGAGTTCGTCTTGATACTATTCCGATTATGGACCATTTTTCAACTCTTAAGCTCTTATTAATGGACTAAGTGTCCCAAAACACTCCGAATCCTAACACTGAATATCCCGGTGAATTGGAATAGTAGAAATGAACTTAGGGGAAGCAGTTAATGGGGAATCGGGGCATAAATTCCAAAAATGACCGGCCGGGTCGTTACATCAGGGCTCTACTTAGGTTAAATAAAATATAAGGATTTAACAGCATGAAATAAAATAGTATTTATAAGTGCAATAGTAAGAAATAACATAGAACTGAAAGAACAACAACAACTAGAACAGAGACAAACGAACCATGGAAAGAAATACAACTCAACACAGAGATAACAACCGGGGCACCTTCCAGGATACCGTCCTGTGGTCCCAGTTACAATTACCCAGTGGATCTCCCGGGATACCGTCCCGTAGTTCATCATATATGTGTCCAAAAGATCTCCCGGGATCCATCCCGTAGTCCAACTATCAACGCGTGGGCGATCTACCATAATCCCGATCCATAGTCCCCAAATATAAATACTCAGTACTGGGGAAATATACCGGGTGCATTTCCATGGTTCCATATAACTGTGCAGGGGGATCTACCGGGAATCTAACCCGTAATCCCAAAGTAAATGTGCAGGAGGATCTACCGGGAATCTAACCCGTAGTCCCAAAGTAAACAGACAAGGGGGAGCTACCGAAATCCCACATCCGTAGTCCCAATATAAATACACAGCAGCAGCAAGAAAATATTTAGAGAAGGGAATTTCATATTAAGGTAACAAATGATTCTAGCCTAGCATGCTGCACAGAGTCCAGGTAAATAGATTGAACAATTAAAACAATTAAATCACTTAGACATGCTTTTCTAAGCTAACAACATGATTAATAGTACAAGCAATAAAAGCAGGAGAAGAAACATACTAATAAGTACTTAAAGAAAACTGGATATCTAATAATTTGTACAAATATGCACTCATCACCTCACGTACAAGGCATTTCAATTACCAAATATATCAAACCTAAGGAGAAGGTCCCCAACACAAGGTTAGACAAGCTACATACCTCGAACAAACACAAGTCAACCTGAAACCACACTTTTGCCACGAGTATCCGACTCTAAATGGCCCAAATTTATTCAATTCAATTGCATATTGTATATAACACATCAAGGAACTGATTCCACAATTAAATTCTAAGCTAATACGCGAAATTAGGTAAAATGACCAAAATACCCCTCAGGCCCACATTTCGGAATCGGATAAAATTTATATTTTCTAAATCCTCATACTCTCACAAGTCTATGCATAACAAGAACACTAGAATCGGAGTTCAATTGGCCCATCAAATACCCCTTTTTGGTCCTCTTAAACTCAAGCCCTACTTACCCATTTCTTCCAAATTATCCACCACTAATCAGGTATTTAATCACATAAAAATGAATTAAGAAGTCAAAAATGTTACCTCCAAGTGATTCCCCTTGAATCCCTCTTCAACCATATTCAAAAAGCTTCAAAATCGCCTAACAATGGAGGAAACTAGGCTAAAATTTGCGAAATAATTCTTTTAAAACATTCTGCCCAGGTATTTTAATTCCTTCTTCGTGAACGCGGTCAAGACCTCGCTTTCGTGAAGAACAAAAATGTCATTGACCAAAAGTCCTCATACGCGAATGCGACACTGCCCTCGCGATCGCGATGCATCTACTGACAAACCCTTCGCGAACGCATTGCACATCTCGCGAACGCGAAGAACAATTCCACCTCGAACCCAGCTGACCACTTTCTTCTATGCGAACACATACTCTTCATGCGAACGCGATGCTCAAACATCACCACCCTTCGCAAACGCGGAGCCTTCATAGCGAACGCGAAGGCAAAACTCCATCAACCCCCACTAACTCTTCGCGAACGCAAAGGGTAAAATCCCTCTGCAACAGCTGAACAAAAACCTGCAACTTTTTAACAACTTAAAATGATCCGTTGAGCATCCGAAACACATCCGAGGCCCCCGGGACCTCAACCAAAGGCATCAATATATCCTAAAACCTTATTCAAACTTGTACCAATCTTCAAAACACTTTGAACAACATGAAAATTCCCTAAAACACATCGGATTCAAGCCTAAGTTTCTAAAAATCTTCCGAATTCCGCTCTTGATCAAAAACCCAACCAAACCACCTTCGAATGACCTGAAATTTTGAACACACATCCCAAATGACATAAAGGAACTACTGCAACTCTCGGAATTTCATCCCGACCCTCAAATCAAAATCTCACTATCGAACGGGAAACTTTAAAAATCCATCTTTCGGAATTTCAAGCCTAAATTAGCTACAGACCTCCAAAACACAATCCGACCATGCTCCTAAACCCAAAATTACCTAACGGAGCTAACGGAACCATCGGATTTCCATTCCTAGGCCGTCTTCATACTGTTCTGATTACATTCAACTTTCGAACACTTAAGCTCTTATTTGGGGACTAAGTGTACCAAAACTCTCTAAAACTTAAAAGTGAAGATCCCGGCAAACCAAAATAGCAGAAATAAACTTGGGGGAAGCAGTAAATAAGGGATCAGGGCGTTAATTCTTAAGACGACCGCCCGGGTCGTCATATCCTCCTACATTTAAACATTCGTTTGTCCTCAAACGAGCATAAAGACATACCTACAGTAGTGAAAATATGAGGGTAATGGCTGCGGATATCCCGCTCGATCTCCTAGGTCTCCCCCTCAATCGGTTGACCCCGCCAATGAACCTTCACTGATGCAATGATCTTTGACCTCGACTTTCTAACCTGCCTATCCAATATTTCCATTGGCTCCTCAATATAAGATAGATCCTTGTCCAACTAGACTGAACTGAAATCCAACACGTGTGACAGATCACCATGATACCTTTGGAGCACCGAAACATGAAATACGGGATGAACTCCTGCCAAATTGGGAGGTAAGGCAAGCTCATAAGAAATCTCCCCTACTCGCCTCAATATCTCAAAAGGGCCAATAAACCTCGAACTCAACTTTTCTTTCTTCCCGATTCTCATAACGTCCTTCGTAGGAGAAACCTGAAGCAAAACCCGTTCTCCAACCATATAGGATACATCACGAACCTTTCGGTCCGCGTAGCTCTTCTCTCTGGACTGGGCTATACGGAGTCTATCCTGAATCACCTTAACCTTCTCCAAAATATCCTGAACCAAGTCTATGTCCAGAAATCTATCCTTACCCGACTTTAACCAGCCCACCAGAGGTTTACTCTGCCTATCATACAAAGCCTCATACGGTGTCATGTGAATACTGGACTGATAACTGTTATTGTATGAAAACTCCACCAATGGAAAGAAATGATCCCAAGACCCTCCAAACTCGATCACACATGCACAGAGCATATCCTCAAGAATCTGTATAGTGCGCTCAGACTGCCCGTCCGTCTGAGGGTGAAATGTTGTACTTAACTTTACCCAAGTACCCAACTCATACTGGACGGCCCTCCAGAATCGTGATGTGAACTGAGTACCTTTATCCGAAATAATAGAAATTGGAATACCGTACAGACGAACAATCTTCCGGATATAAATCTCCGCCAACTGCTCTGAAGAATAAGTAGTACACACAGGAATGAAATGAGCGGACTTGGTCAACCGATACACAATCACCAAAATAGCATCAAACTTCCTCAAAGTCCGTGGGAGCCCAACTACAAAGTCCATGGTGATCCGCTCCCTGATACGATCAATAAGGAAGAACGAGAAACCATGCAAGCTAAAACCCGACTAGGCTCCGAAAGATCCAATCTCATAAACTAGCTGGCTAAGGCCTGAACATCCATTGCCATAAGCCTCTCTGATGCTGGTAGATAATCCAAACTCCCTAAACTCTCCGCCCGGCGACTCAAAGCATCGGCCACCACATTGGTCTTGCCCTGGTGATAGAGAATAGTGATATCATAGTCCTTCAGCAACTCTAACCACCTCATCTGATGCAAATTTAGATCCTTTTTGCTTGAACATGTGCTGCAAGCTCCGATGGTCAGTATAAATCTCACAAGGTGCACCATATAGATAATGGCGCCAAATCTTAAGGGCATGAACAATGGAAGCTAACTCAAGGTCGTGGACAGGGTAATTCTTCTCATATATCTTCAATTGTCTGGACACGTAGGCAATCCCCCTACCATCCTACATCGACACCTCTCCGAGGCCAATATCCTAGGCATCACAATAAACCATATAAGACCCCAAACTTGTTGGCAATATAAAAATTGGGGCCGTTGTCAAAGCTGTCTTGGGCTTCTGAAGCTCGCCTCACACTCTTCCGTCCACTGGAACGGAGCACCCTACTGGGTCAGTCTAGTCATAGGGCTGCAATCGATGAAACCCCCCCCACAAAATGATGGTAGTAACATACCAAACCGAGAAAACTACGGATCTCTATAGCTGAGGATGGGCCGAGCCAACTCTGCACTGCCTCTACCTTCTTTGGGTCCACCCAAATACCTTCACTCGATACCACGTGGCCTAAGAATTCCACGAAATCCAACCAAAACTCACATTTTGAGAACTTTGCATATAACTTCTTTTCCTTTAGAGTCTGAAGCACTGTCCTCGGGTGCTGCTCATGATCTTCCCGACTCCGGGAATACACTAGAATGTTGTCAATAAATACAATGGCAAAACAGTCAAGATATGGCCGGAATATACTGTGCATCAAATGCATAAAGGCTTTTGGAGCATTGGTCAGGCCAAATGACATAACAAGGAACTCGTAATGACCATACCGAGTCTTGAAAGCAATCTTCAAGATATCTGGCTCCCGAATCTTCAATTGATGGTAACCTGAGTGCAAGTCAATCTTAACACCCGTGCACCTTGAAGCTGGTCAAACAGATCATCAATACGAGGCAAAGGATAATGACTCTTCACTGTAGCCTTATTCAACTTGTGATAATCAATACACATACGCATAGAACCAATCATTTTTCTTCACAAACAAGATAGGAGCACCCCAAGATGATACACTGGGTTGAATAAAACCCTTATCAAGCAATTCATGCAACTGATCCCTCAATTCTTTCAACTCAGGAGGAACCATACGATACAGAGGAATAAAAATGGGCTGAGTGCCCGGCAACTGATCAATGCCAAAAATTCAATATATCTATCGAACGACATGCCCGGAAGGTTGGCTGAAAACATATCAGAAAATCCCGTACTACTGGGACTTAATCAACGGAAGGGGTATCAATACTGACATCTCTTACATAGGCTAAATACGCGTCACACCCTTTCTCAACCATACACTGAGCCTTAAGGGAAGAAATAACTCTATTGGGAGTGTGATTTAAAGTGCCCTTCCACTCAACATGCGGTACACCTGACATAGCCAGCATCACACTCTTAGCGTGACAATCAAGAATAACATGATGGGGCGACAACCAGTCCATGCCCAAGGTAATATCAAAATCGACCGTGCTGAGCAACAATAAATTGGCTTTGGTGTCAAAACCACTAAGAGCAACCAAACACGACCAATAAACGCGGTCCACAACGAGAGAATATCCCATAGGAGTAGAAATATAAATATGGGAACTCTAAGAATCCTGAGGTATACCCAAATGCAGAGCAAAATAAGAAAACACATAAGAATAAGTGGAGCCTGGATCGAATAGAACCGATGCACCTCTGTGACAACCAGTACAGTACCTGTGATGACAGAATCGGAGGGAACAACCTCGGTATGGGTAGGAAGGGCATAATATCTGGCCTGGCCTTCCCCTCTAGCTGGTTGAGTGGGTAGGGTAGCAACTGGTGCTGTGACCATAGCCTGAGAACTCTATGGAGCGTGCTGTGAATGAGAAGTTTGTGGAGGTGCACTCCCACCAAAGCTAGGGCAATACCTCACCACATGGCGTATGTCACCACACTCAAAGCAACCTCGCGGCTGACGTGGCAGTGGAAAATGTGCGGTACGGGTACTCCAAGACCCCTGAACACCTGAATCACTATGTGAAATCTGAGATGCAAACTGAGTTGGCTGACCCACAAAAACTCTACTATGTCATACTCTTCCTAAAAAATAAGTACCAGTGAGCCTCTACAGTATACAAGGCCTCCTCACTCCTATATACTCTCTCTCTTGACCTCGTCTGCCCTCTCTCTCCTGGACCCACATGTCCTCTACTTGGTGAGAGGTCCTCACCACCCACTGATCTGGGATCACAGTCTGTGTTGCCATGACACCTGGAACTTGACCAATGGGAACTCACTGCTCTGGAGTTGGAGTGGTAGAAGTCTGGATCCCTTCCCTAATCTATGAAGTGGCCGGTACAACCTGAATCAATCCCGCCTGAACTAATGTACCAAACATGCTCAGCAACTGTGCTAATGTCTCCTGAAGTACTGGAGTAGTAGTAGCAGTAGGCGTATCCAATGCCTGGGCTCTGGCTGGAACTGGTGGTGACTCGCACGGGTGCTCTAGCTGTACTATATGCACGTCCTTGGCCTTTACCCCGGCCCCGACCTCTGACGGCTCTCGCAAGGGGCGCGGGTGTCTGATCATCTCTGGTAGCATGTGTCCTCACCATCTGTGAGAGAATGGAAGACAGAGGTTTAGGATTGTGATTTAAAAAATATCGCACGACAGGAAAATCAATGAAGTGGAATTTTCCTAACGGTTACATAGCTTCTTGTAGATAAGCACAAACGTCTCCGTATCGATCAGCGAGACTCTTATAAATCGGCTTGTGATCCATGACTCCTATGAACCTAGAGCTCTGATACCAACTTGTCACGACCCCAGTTCGCCTTCCATGAACTATCATGATGGCACCTAGTCTTTACGACTAGGTAAGCCTGACAAGTGCGGAAAAAAATAAACTAAACTTGCGGAAGGAATAATCAAAACCAAAATAACTGAATGGAAAGAATAGTTATAATGCCACTCAACATATACAATAAAAAATTCTCAAACCAAGTACACTATCCCAAAACCCGAAATCTCATGAAACCACAAGCCTTTGAATATCTAACAGTGTCTAACTCCAGATTATCTAACAAATAAAAGAAATACAGAAGGGCTAATACTTAAAATCGAGAATAGAAAGGGACTCCTCGGTTTGCGAACGTGGCAGATATGCCTTGAAGTCTCTACAGAAGCGCCTCACCTCAAGGATGATAAGACTGAGCGAAAGTACCTAGATCTGCACATGAAAAACATGCGCAAAAGGGGCATGAGTACACCACAACGGTACTCAGTAAGTGCCAAGCCTAACCTCGATCGGGTAGTGACGAGGAAGGTCAGGGCCCTACTAAGGTTAAACAAAATATAAGGATTTAACAATGTGAAATAAAATAGTATAAATAAGTGCAACAGTAAGAAATAACATAGAATTGAAAGAACAACAACAACTAGTATAGAGACAAACAAACCACGGAAAGAAATACAGCTCAACACAGAGATAACAACCGGGGCAACTTCCAGGATACCATCCTGTGTTTCCAATTACAACTACCCAGTGGATCTTCCGGGATACCATCCCACAGTTTATTATATATGTGTCCGAAGGAACTCCCAGGATCCCGTCCCGTAGTCCAACTATCAATGCGTAGGGGATCTACCAGAATCTCGATCCGTAGTCCCCAAATATAAATACCTAGTATTGGGGGAATCTACCGGGTGTATTCCCATAGTTCCATATAACTGTATAGGGGGATCAACCGAGAATCTAACCCGTAGTCCCAAAGTAAATGTGCAGGAGGATCTACCGGGAATATAACCAGTAGTCCTAAAGTAAATGTGTAGGGGGTTCTACCAGGAATCTAACCCGTAGTCCCAAAGTAAACAGACAAGGGAGAGCTACCGGAATCCCACATCCGTAGTCCCAATATAAATACACAACAGCAGCAAGAAAATATTCAGAGAAGGGAATTTCATATTAAGGCAACAAATTATTCTAGCCTAGCATGCTTCATAGAGTTTAGGTAAATAGATTGAACAATTAAAACGATTAAATCACTTAGACATGCTTTTCTAATCTAACAACATGCTTATAAGTACAAGTAATAAAAGTAGGAGAAGAAACATACTAATAAGTACTTAAAGAAAATCGGATTTCCAATAATTTGCACAAGTACGTACTCCTCACCTCACGTACAAGGCATTTCAACTACCAAATATATCAAACCTAAGGGGAAGGTCCCCCACATAAGGTTAGACAAGCCACTTACCTCGAACAAGCGCAAGTCAACCCGAAACTACGCTTTTGCCATGAGTATCTATCTATTCAATTCAATTGCATATTGTAAATAAATCCTCAAGGAACTGATTCCACAATTAAATTCTAAGCTAATATGCAAAATTAGATAAAATAACCAAAATGCCCCTCAGTCCTACATCTCGAAATCAAGTAAAATTTATATTTTCGGAATACTCATACTCTCACGAGTCTATGAATAACAAGAACACTAATATCGGAGTTCAATTGGCCCCTCAAATACCCTTTTTGGGTCTTCTTAAACTCAAACTCTAATTACCCATTTCTCCCAAATTATCCACTACTAATCAGGTATTTAATCACATAAAAATGAGTTATAAAGTCAAAAATGTTACCTCTAAGTGATTCTCCTTGAATCCCTTTTCAACCCTCTTCAAAAAGCTTCAAAATCGCCTAACAATAGAGGAAACTAGGCTAAAATTCGAGAAATAGTCATTTTAAAACATTCTGCCTAGGTATTTTAATTCCTTCTTCGTGAACGCAGTCAAGGCCTCGCGTTCGTGAAGCGCAAAAATGTCGTTGACCAAAAGTCCTCTTATGCGAACGCGACACTGCCCTCGCCATTGCGATGCGTCCACTGACCAACCCTTCGCGAACGCGTTGCACATCTCGCGAACGCGAAGAACAATTCTACCTCGAACCCAACTAACCACTTTCTTCTACGCAAACGCATACTCTTCACGCAAACGCGATGCTCAAACATCACCACCCTTCGCGAACACGGAGCCTTCATAGAGAACGTGAAGGCAAAACTCCATCGACCCACCATTGACTCTTCGCGAACGCGAAGGGTAAAATCCCTTTGCAACAGCTGGAAAAAATACCTGCAACTTTTTAACAACTTAAAATGATCCGTTGAGTATCCAAAACACACCCGAGGCCCCCGGGACCTCAACCAAAGGCATCACCATATCCTAAAACCTTATTCAAACTTGTATCAATCTTCAAAACACTTCGAACAACATCAAATTCCCCAAAATACATCGGATTCAAGGCTAAATTTCTAAAAATCTTCCGAATTCCGCTCTTGATAAAAAACCCAACAAAACCACCTCTGAATGACCTAAAATGTTTTACACACATCCCAAATGATTTAATGGAACTACTGCAACTCTCGGAATTCTATTCTGACCCTCGGATCAAAATCTCACTATCAAACCAGAAACTTTAAAAATCCATCTTTCGGCATTTCAAGCCTAAATTAGCTATAGACCTCCAAAACACAGTCCGACCATGCCCCTAAAAACGAAATCACCCAACGGAGCTAATAGAACCATCGGATTTCTATTCCAAGGACTTCTTCATACTATTCCGATTACGGTCAACTTTCTAACACTTTCCAACATTTAGGGACTAAGTGTCCCAAAACTCTCTGAAACTTAAAACTGAATATCCCAGCAAACCAAAATAGCAGAAATAAACTCGAGGAAAGCAGTAAATAGGGGATTGGGGCGTTAATTCTTAATACGACCGGCCGGGTCGTCACAACAACCAACTCAATAAGTAACAAATTTAACCTTTGGACTGAAAGTAGTGACGAGCTCAACAGGTACAGTTGATATAGAAATAACAGTATAGAAATGTAGGCATGTTTTCAAGTTCATAAGATAAAACTTAATACAAGTAAAATAGATCAACTTTGAATGATATGAGGGATATGACATCTCTATACCTATGTGCCACTGTTCAAGCTATATGTTCTATACGACAAAGGAGACTTGCGTACTCACACTCTCGGAGTACTCAATCACTAAGTATTGTAAGGGGCAGGTGCAGCCCAGGAAACTCCATCCCAAATATAAAGGCATAGGGCAACTCCATACCTAGGGAACTCCATCCCAAAGGTAAATATATAGGGCAAGTCCATGCCCGGGGAACTCCATCCCAATATAATATCCACTGCGCTCATTATAGGGGTGCAGACTCCGGAGGGGCTCCTTCAGCCCAAGCGGTATAATAAGCCAGATCCATGCACAAGTAAATAAAAGCATATTACGACGTACAACTCGATCCCCTAATTTTCATTCACAGTCAGGCCCTCGGCCTCACTCAGTCATTAATCTCTCCATTCTCCCGGGCTCACAACGCTCATACTAAACAGCCCTAATCAATGATACAAGATGTGATAATGTACAATAATAAAGACTGAGATATGATATGAATAATGAATACGACTGAGTACATGACTGCAATTAAAAAATTAACTCAATAGCAAGGAACGACCACTATGGGTCTCAACAGTTCCAGCATATAGCCTAAACATGGTTTATAGCATAAATTACAGCTCAAGTTCTCTAACACATGGAGTACGGTAAAATTGTTCAGTTAAGGTAGATACATAATTCCATGAAATCGACTAATTCACAAGTTACACAGTGCACGCCCACATGCCAATTACCTAACATGCGCGTCACCTCAACATCAAGCGCATAACACGTAATTCGAGATTTCATACTCTCAGAACCAAGTTTAGAAGTGTTACTTATCTCAAACCGCGCAAATCTCTACTTCAACACGTCCTTGCCTCGCAAAACGACCTCCAAATGCCTTGAATCTAGCCCCAAATAATTCGATGCAATCAACACGAGCTAAAGGAATTAATTCCATAAGAAAATACTAAGCTCTTAATCAAAAATTAAAAAGTCAACTCAAAAGCTGGCCCCCGGGCCCACTTCTCGAAATCCAACAAAAGTCACAAAAATCCGAAAGCCCATTCAACCACGAGTCCAGCCACACCAAATTTATCAAAATCCAACACCAATTCGACACCCAAATCCCCAATATAAACTCCAAATCCCTAACCTCAAACCCCCAAATTAGACCTCAAAACCACACAACCTGTGTGAGAAATTCAATGGGAAAACATAATTATTGAATAAATTAAATCATAAGTGAATTACGTCAAGAAACCCCTCTAAAACCCTCTGAAAAATCGCCTAATCCCGAGCTTGAAATGTTCAAAATGAAGAAACGGAACCCTCATTTTATTATAATCTGCCCAGGGCTTTTGCACCTGCAGCTAAAAATTTTCTTCCGCAGGACTGCATCTGTGGAGTTCCCTTAAGCTCCCAAACTATGTACCTGCGTACCCGAATCTGCACCTACGGAACCCACTTAACTTGTGACCCGTTGCACCTGTGGTCCCAGCCTCGTACCTGCGGGACCACATCCGCAAACCTTCTTCGCATCTGCGACATACCTGCTGCCTAGCCAAATCCACTTCTATGGTCACACTCGCGCAGATGCGCATTCGCATCTGCGAAACATCTTCCATGCCTGCGACCACTGAACAATCCTCTCATGGCCGCACCTGTTCTCCCTTTCTCTCACTTGAGTGATCGCAGCTGCGACCAATGCTCCACAGGTGCAATTTCACCAGAAGACTCCCAGCTTCAACAATCTTTCAAACTCCAAATTCGATCTGTTAACCATCCGAACTCTACCCGAGGCCCCCGGGACCTCAACCACTTATACCAACAAGTCTTAAAATACAATATGAACTTATTCTAGCCCTTAAATCGCATCAAACAACATCAAAAATACAAATCGCACCCCAATTCAAGCCTATTGAAACTAAGGAATCTCTAACTTCTACAACCGACGCCGAAACCTATCAAATCACGTCCGATTAACCTAAAATTTTGCACACAAGTCATACATGACACCACAGAACTACTCCAACTCCTAGAACCCCAATCCGAGCCTAGTATCCATAAAATCCACTCTCGGTCAAACTTTCAAATTTCTAATATGCACCATTTCAAACCTAATTCAACTACGGACCTCCACATCACAATTTGAACACATTCCTAAATCCAAAATTACCTAACGGAGCTAACGTAACCATCAAAATATGAAACCATGTAGGTCCATCCCTAGTCCAAACACGAAAGTAAAATCAGCTAACAGATTTTCACATTATACATTGAATCATGAACACATAAATTTTTAAAATTCAAATAAAATAAAATAAAATAAAATAAAGATAAATAACCTTGTGTTGTATAGTGAACCTAGATATTTTACCCTTGAATCTACCCTTCCCTCACTCCGAGCAACAATTTATGTTCGGCCAATATATTCACACCCAAAAGATATTTTTGGTGTTAAATTGCGGATAAGAACACAAAAAAATTTACTTAATAATAAATATTATTTAAGTAAATAAATAATTTTAAGGTTTTGTAGATTTTTATAAATTTAGTTTTACACATAAATAATATAAAATAGTAACACGTAAAAACTCTTTGCAAGGTCATTTTGTTCTATTCAAAATATAAAAGGACTAAGTAATCAATTTTACCATTTGAGATTTTATTGTAAAAGCTTAGTCTAAAACCTCAACTTTATAAAGAACAGAAAAGGTCCAAAAATATCCCTAAACCATGGTATATAGCTCACTTTTGTCCTCCGTTAGTAAATTGGGCCAAAAATATCCTCCTGTTAGCACAATAGGCCACTAATATCCTTCAACCTAACAGCTCTCCATACAAGCCATTTTAATCCTACGTATCCGCGTAACTGTGACATGGCAACCACATAAGCGTGCAGCCTTCTAAACCCGCTCCCAAACCCATTTCCAATGATGGCCTAAAACTCAACCTTTGGAGCTTGTGTTTTTGCGCGAGAAAGGAATGTTATTTTCTTCGCGTTTTTGGGTGGACTTTTAAGTGAGGTTTTACGGCTGGTTTCTAATAGTTTTGGAATGGGGTTGAGCAGCATTTCTTAGGTGCCATTTCGGGTCATTTTATGGTGTTTTTGGTGCTTTAATAGTGCTGATTTCGCAGCTTGTTTTGCTGCATTTTTTGGGGTGTTTCGATGCCTATTTCGCTGCAGAATTTGGTGATGTTTTGTGACTGAAGTTTGCTGCGTTTTCACCCGAGTTTTTAGAGTTGAAAGCGCACAAATTCATGGCTGAAACGGGTTGGAGGTGAGTAGCTTTTTGGAGGCGAAAATGGTGGCTTTCATGGATGGTTTTTTCAGCAGCAACACAGCTGTTTCGACGGCTATTTTGAGGATCGTTTTTGGACAGAGAAGAGGGCTGCTTTGGTGGTGAAAATGGAGGCGCTAAAGCGAGGAAAATGGTGCTTCAAAGTTGTATTTTTATGGCTGAAAAATTGTTGAGTTTCAGGTCATCGTTGAAAATGGGTTTCGGAGCGGGTTTAGTAGGCTGCCCATTTATGTGGCTGTCATGTCACAGTTATGTGGATGTCACGTAAGATTAAAATGGCTTGTGTGGAGGGCTGTTAGGTTGAAGGATATTAGTGGCCCATTGTGCTAACGGGGAGGATATTTTTGGCCCAATTTACTAATGGAGGATAAAAGTGTGCTATATACCATAGTTTAGGGATATTTTTGGAAATTTTCCGTATAAAAAAACTTTCTTAAAATAAGTTATTTTAAAAAAAAAAAAGGAACGACGGGAAATAGCGGCCAAACGTCGAGAACCCACCATTAAGGGCATCTCCAACCATACTCTATTTTTTGCACCAAATCCAAATTTGGTGCAAGAAATAGAGTGTTCTTGCTCTAATAGTACTCAATTTCTTGCTCTATTATAGAGCATGAATAGTGTTGCACCAAATTTGGTGCAATATTATTCATTACTCTATATTTGGTTTAATAATATTTTATTCATTTTTTTTATTTTTGAACTTTTAGTTTATCATATATTGTGTATATAAAGATCTTTATAATTTTAATTTTATATCCTATTTTTTGATATATTAATTTTTGTATATATTATATTTATATAACATTATAAGTTAATTTTATTATTATTATAATTGTATAAAAAGAAATATAACCATTATTTAAAAATAACAATACATAAAATAAAAATATATTATAATTAAAGTACATAAAAGGAGGATACATTAAAATTGAAATTACATTAAAAACATAAAACATAAGTTTAGTAATCCCCTATGTCATTTCCAGGTGCACCAAAATTACCAAAATACTGAGTGAACGGGGTAGAAGATTGTTGTGGTTGTGGTTGTTCAAATTGTTGACTTCTTTTATCGATTATTCGTTTTTGTTCTTGTCGCAAAAATTCACGAAGATTTGGATCTTCAATGAAATTCAAGTTCGTCAATAAAATTTTATTTTCTTCTTTGTATTAAGCTTCATTTCTTCAGTTAGTTGCCTTTTCCATCGCCTCAACAATCCGATTATTTTCCGAGTGCACCATTTTCATGTAATCGTCATCACCTTTTCACTTCAATTTTGCTTTCTTTATCCCAATAGGTCGTTGTGATGCAGGCCCGTCATATTTTTGGAGAAAAGAGGTCCTACGTGATATAATGACCACATGTATTATACTGCACAACATGATAATTGAGGACGAGCGTGATCTTAATGCACCAATTGAAAATGCGCGTGAATGTCCAGCTCCTACGGTAGAAATGGTAGTAGATGAAGATCACCGATTTGAACAATTTTTAATTCGACACAAAAAAATTAAGGATAAAGATGCGCATTTCGCACTTCGTAATGCATTAATCGAGCATTTATGGGAGAATAGAGGCGAAAATTAAATATTTATGTGGTACTTTAAATTAAATTTGACTATGATGTAATATTTATTTAATTATGTTTTATCAATGATTTCACTTTTTGTTAAACTATCCTTTATGTAAAATTTTGTAATAAATGATTATATAAGTGGTGAATGTGAATTATATATAATGAATATGGAAAAAAGAAAAAAGATAGTATTAGTTTGAAAGAAATAAAAAATGAAAAGTAAATAGAAGATAATAATATAATATAGAAGAGAAAAAAAATTTGGTGTAAAAAATAGTGTAATGGTTGGAGTAGATTTGGTGTTGCACCACTTTAGAGTGAAAAATGGTGCAAAAAATAAAGTGATGGTTGGAGATGGCCTAAGGCGGGCAAACATCAAATTCGGACATATTTTTATCGCTAGAAACACCAGTGTGACCTACAAACTTCTCAAGGTCATTAGATCTTCAGAAACTTCAGAAAAATTTTATTTTGTGAGATAAAAAGAAGTCTCACACAACTAAAGTTAGTTGAGTGAGACACAAAATAAAATCACTGATTCGACTGATTTGGTGTATAAAGCTTCCTGCTTTCCCCGTATTGACCCCACCTCTACTTTTGTTGCCAACTTATAATGTCGAAGTCTGCAATCTTTGCCATGTTGACACAAGGGCTACCAGGTTTATAATCTCCTCCATTATATTCACCAAAAATAAACCTTGAGAAATGGGATGATCAGACACATCCTTTGGTCTAATTTTCGAGAAAGTCAATTTCTCTTCTAAACCGATTCGTTCCTTCAATATTTTGCCTCTAAAATTTTGAGTTGTAATTCGTGTATTTGTAAGCATTGTTATCATAATTCACGAATTTCTTTAATTCGTTACTTCACCTACTTAATACTGCAGCATCAATTTCCCTTGCTAAGTAAGTTGTGACAACTGTTTGAACCCAAAAATTTCTTTGCCAAATGTCGCTTCACTGTAAAACCCATTTTTTCTTTCCTTTTGTGCCTTCATCCTTTTTCTTCGTAGCAGACTTCCGCTATGATTTCTCACTATCAACGATAGTATAAAGACAAAATAATTCCTTAAGATTATAGAAAAATTGTGTTTAAAACAAAAAATTCTATCAAGTAAAAAAGAAACAGAAAATTCTATAAAGTAACATGTATATCACGACCCGAAATTCCCACCTTCGGGACCGTGATGGTGCCTAACATCACACTTACTAGGCAAGCCAACGTTAGAGATTTATTATCCAAACCCTTGTTCATTTCAGTGATTAATAGAAACCCATACGGGTCAAATGAACACGGGAATAAATAAGTAAAAACTTTGATTCTATACTGTCTCTATCCAGAATCTTGAGTCACAGTTCACGAATATTCTAATAGAAACGTGCACGACATCACCCTTCATGCTTTAACACACACCCTCACCAAAATAATAAACAATAATAATAGGTAGATAGAAATAACAACAAGTTCTACTTCAACAATTACTTCCAATTGCTTTAACCCCCAATTTCACCATGAAAATTTTAGATTCTAGGTTAAAATCTTGTAAAAAGAAGTGTAAGGTTGAAAGAAATTAGTTAAGAATCACTTATGATTTGGGGAAGAAAAAGTCTTAGAAAAATCGTCTCTTGAGTTTTAGGTTTGAAAATTTGGAGAATGAATGAAAAATCCCGTTTTCCAACTATTTGTTCAGCTGCAAGTATCGCATTTGCGATATGGGGTTCGCAAATGCGAAGATTCACCTGGGACTGCTAACGTCGCAAATGCGACCCCGCATATGCAAACTTCTCTTCGCAAATGCGAAGATTCACCTGGGCCTACTAACGTCGCAAATGCGACCCTTGTTCCGTAAATGCGAACTGCCAGGATTGCAATTGCGATCAAAGCTTCGCAATTGCGAAGTATTGCTCGTAAATGCGAGGCTCGCATTTGCGAGCCAGACCTCACAAATGCAAAGTCTGCAGACCTGAAGCACTCCAGCTATGATTTTTTAAAGTTTAATTCACTCCGTAGCCTACCCGAAACTCACCCAAGCACTCGTGGCTCCAAACCAGATATGCACACAGATCTTAAATATCATAATAAACCTGTACCGGGCTCTAGAATCAAAATATGGACCGATACCAACGAGATCAAACATTAATCAATTTCTTAAAATTATTTAATTTTCAAACTTTTAATTTTATCAAAAATCATTTGCATTCAATGATTTGAGGACTTCGAGGCAAATCTTGGTACGTTTGAGGACGAACGTTGGTTTTAAGAGGGGGAGGATGTAACGACCCAGCCGGTTATTTTGAGAATTTAAGCTCTGTTCAACGGTGTAAGTTCTGGAACAGCTTTATAATACAATTATCGACTTGTGTGCATGGTTGAATTCAGTCAACAGATGATTCAGAGTCAAACTAGAAGAAGGAATCTAGTTTTGGGAGTTTAAGCAGTGAGAATTTGACCGGGATTGAACTTTTGAGTAAACAGACCCAGAATAAATTTTTGATGATTCCAACAGCTTTGTATGGTGATTTTGGACTTAGGCACGCGTCAGGATTCAGATTTAGAAGTCCGTAGGGTAAATTGAGGCATTTCGATGAAAGTTAGAAAAGTTAAAGTTTGGAACATGGAGAAGTTTGATCTATAGTTGACTTTTGCGATATCGGGGTCGGAAAGTGATTACGAGAGTTGGAACAACTGTGTTATGTCATTTTTGACTTATCAGCAAAGTTTGGCGTCATTCCGGATTGATTTGATAGGTTCCGACACGAGTTTAGAAATTTGAAGATTTGAAAGTTCATAAGTTCGATTTATGGTTTGATTCGTTGTTTCGGCGTTGTTCAATGTGATTCGTAACCACGAGCGAGTCCGTGTTAGGTTATGTGACTTGTTTATGTCTTTAGATGGCATCCCAGGGGCCTCGAGTGTATTTCGGATGGGCTTCAGGTCATTTTTCCCTATGTTTGAACTAATGTTCTCCTATCTGCTATTTCCTTCTATGTGATCGCATAGGCATAGCCGCAATCGCGTAGTATAATGTCGACCTGCTATATTTTCCTTCATCGCGTTCGCACAGATAGGTTCGCAATCACATAGTGCAGCTCGAGGCCTCAACATTTTTCCTTCTTTTGATCGCATTGTTTAGTTCACGATCACGTAACACAAAATTTGGACAGTAGCCGTTTTCCTTCTACGCGATCACATCAGTTCATCTGCCATCGCGTAGCACACTTTAGGCCAGCAACTATTTCTTCTACGCGATCGCGTCTATTCTCTCGCATCGCGGTGCTTAAAAATCTGGGCAGACAGAATATAATTCCAAATCGAAGGTTACACCATTTTTACCATAACTTTACTTGTGGAGCTCGGTTTTGAGCGATTCTTTGAGGGTTTTTCACACAAATCGATTGGATAAGTATTCTTCATTGAGAGTTAAATATATTACATGAATTAGTCTTTATTTTTATCATTTAAATTGTATTTTTAGTTAGGGAAAATGTTGGGTTTTGAAGAAACTTTTCAAAACGAAATTTCATGATTTGAGGGATGAAATGTTATCGGAATTTGGTAATTTTGTATGGTTGAACTCATATTGGAATGCGTATTCGTATTTTGTAAAATTCGTCGGGTTCCGAGGTACGGGCCCGGGGGACGACTTTTGGACCAATTTTTAGATTTTGTTAAAGATTGAAACTTTAGGATCCAGAATAGTTTCTTATGTGTTTTATTTGTGCTTTGAAGTTAATTTGATTAGATTTGAGATGTCCGTAGAACTTTTCACCCGAGAAGTACATTCTTGAGTATCGGTGTGTCGTCTTTGAGGTAAGTATCTTGCCTAACCTTGTGTAGGGGACTTCCCCTTAGGATTTGAGTCTTCTATATTGATTGTAGTTTGTGTACGCGAGGTGACGAGTACGTGCTCGGACTTATTTGTGGAATAATTGGCCTTTTAGGGTTATTAGGTCTTTATATTCACTTGGAGGAATGTGTTTTTGGCATGACCGAGTTTCCTATTTATTTGTTTCACCTCCACTTGCTTAATTGGAATTAATTGCTTCATGATTCACTCTTATTGCCTAATTGACTCCTAATTGATTTAACTGAAGAATTTTGCCTCTCCTATTGTCATGCTATCCCTTCATAGTTTCTTATCTTATTTGAGAATTATTATTACCCCTCCCGAAATTGTTTAGTCTTAAGTGAAGCTGAGATCATCTTTCCCTAATTGAATTGTCGAATATCCTCGAAATTGTCCAATCTTAAAAGAAGTTAGATAACCTATGTCCTTGTTGACTTGCCCTTATTTGGGACTATTTGACTCGAGTTGATTTTCTTATTATTGACTTATATATTATGGGATCATTGCTATATATTAGCTTTTTCGTTGTTGAATTGTTCCCTTTATGACGACATTCTTTTCTGTGGTTACTCCTTGTGAGTTGGTTCTGCCGTTTCCTTGCGACTTACAGTCCTTAAGTTGATTTACTTGTCTTACCTTGTATTATTGTCATTTGTTGTTGTTTTATGTATTGTGGTGATGTACGAACTTTCCGTTGTATTGTCACTGTGGTTTCTGTTGGTTGCACTACATGCTTACTTTAGGACTATGGAACTGTATTCCCGGGAGATCTCCCTGCATATTTACTTTTGGGACTACGAGACTGCACCTGGGAGATCCCCCTGTATATTTACTTTGGTACTACGAAATGGTATTTCGGGAGATCCCCCTGCACATTTATGATTTGGACTACGGGACGATATCCCGGGAGATCCTCTGGATATTTACTTTTGGACTACGGGACGGTATCCCGGAATATCCTCTGTACATTTATGTTTGGCACTACGGGACGGTATCCCGGGAGATCCTCTGTACATTTACGTTTGGGACTACGGGACGCTATCCTGGGAGATCCACTGTTACTATCACTATGTACTGAGCTGTTATTTTCATTGATCCTATCCCTATGTAAATAGTATATGTGATGTCCGTTCTTGTCTTTATGTTTACTAGCTGGTATGAACTATGTTAGGACACTTGCACAAGCATACACGTGGCTAAGCACCCTTATCAGATAGGATCTCCTTGAGATTTTTGAGTATAGACACACACCCTTGTTTATTTTCCTCCACTGCCCAGTTCCGAATTATAAACCCACTGCCCAGTTCCTTTCTCTTTGCGATCGTGGAATAACCCTCGTGATCGCGAAAGCCAAACAGCCCTGCCCCCAAAATGTCTTTTCGTGTTTGCGATGACCCTCCCGCGTTCGCGATGCCTCCAAGCCCAGCTCCCTTTTTCCTTTTACGCGTTCACGACCTCCCTATCACGTTCGTGTAAGTTGCCTCAGCCTCCCCTTTGTGTTCGCGACCACTGATTCGCGCTTGCAATGCAAAAAACCTCTTCAGCCCCAGCTTCTCTTCGAGGTCGCGTCACTTCAACTACAATCACAATGCTTCCCAGAAACACCATAAACCAGCAATATCAAAACACCCAAACTTGGTCCGAAATCGCCCTGAATCTCACTCGAGGTCCCCGGGCCCCCGTCCAATCACATCAACAAGTACCAATACCTTATACAAACTTATCCAAGGCTCGAAACGCCACGAATAACATCAAAATCATGAATCGACGATCAAAGTCTTTCTTTTAACTTTCAAACTTCGACGAACGCGTCTGAATCATATCGAAACATTCCGGAATGACGCCAAACTTTACGCATAGGACACAAATCATGATATGAACCTATTTCAAGTCTCGGAACTCCAAACGAACATCGATAACATCAAAATCCACTTTAACCAAACTTATGAAATTCTTTAACTTCCAAAATGGCAACTTTCTACAATAAGCGCCGAAATATTTCCGGACCACTCGATACTCAATCCAAACATACGCCCAAGTCTGAAATTATCATGCGAACCTATTAGGACCTTCAAACCCCGATTTCGAGGTCATTTACTCAAAAGTCAAAACATGGTCAATTCTTCTGACTTAAAGCTTCCGAAATGAGAATTTTCTTTCCAAATCAACTCCGAACTTCCCGAAATTCAATTCCGACCATATGTACAAGTCATAATACCTGAAGTAAAGCTATTCAAGGTCTCAAACCGCTGAATAATGCACTAGAAATCAAAAAGGCCGATTGGGTCATTACAGGCGGGCTGATGGGTAAGGATGCTAAAGCCATACTATATATTCGAAAATACTATTCCATACTATATTTATTTAATATTTAAAATATATTATTATTATATATATTATGCGATTTGTTCAGTTATTATTATTAATTAGAGATTTTAAAATTTGATATTTTCTTTATTTGATTGAGGTTGTGCAGATGAGTGGTTATAGTATATTTACCTTCCTCTTTACTTATTATTTTTCTTCCATTTACATTCATTTCTTTTTTTTATCATGAGTTTGAGATTTCATTTTTTAATTTTATCTCAGTTTCTTTGGTTTAGTTACTACTTCATGTTTGATTGATTCGTAGATTAAAAAGTTTTTTTGGTCTCATTGTTGTTTGATTTTATGAAATAAGTTTAATATGCCTCTTAATTAATAGAATTTCACGTTAGGCCCCCAACTCTCTTGAGGTGCTTCTGTTAATGGAGTACTAACTTTATAGAATAGTTAATGTGCATGTACTTGCAGAGGATTAATGTTTGCTAATCAGCAATTATTGTCCTAATAAAAAATCGTTTTACAGTAAATAGTGAAGATATTTCAAATTTGTTTGATTTAATAATAGAAGGAAGCAAAATAAATAACAAAAATCCCAAGCGTTAATTGAAACGTGAAAATTGTACTTAACAATTTTCCTTTTTGTTTACAAATTGACTGGATATATTTTTTGGAAAAGAGAAACTACAAGAAGAAATGTAAATAAAGGGGGGAGGGGCTTAGAACCCACATATTGCCTATTACTAAATGAGGTATGGCTCATGCTTAGCATGAGTTCAATATGTAATTATAAAAAAGGTTTTCTTAACAGCATGTTTGGAAAGCCACCTAGGAATTAGATTAGGTTGTAATTATATAGTTTGGCATATTTGTCTGGTCAAGTAATTACTTGGTCATCATGAAATTATGTGTAATTGGAGGGAGGTGGGAGGAGAATTGGTAGTAATTATACTATGTAATTACAAGGTTACTTTTTAATTTTTTTCCTTTTAGTTTTTATTTTAATTTAGTCTTTTTATAACATTTTATTTTTATTATTTTTATATTATTTTTACTTTAAATTTCTTTTTAATTTTAAAATATATATTCTTTGTGCCTTATTTATTTTTAATTTGTCTACCTTTACTTCCTGTGATTTCATAATTGCATGTATATTTTACTTCTTATTTATTTTATTTTATTTTATTTTATTTTATTTAGCATAATGTGTTATTATTCTAATTTTTCAAACTACACCTCCTAATATTAGAAGCAATGAATCATTAACAAACTTGGCATATAATGAGTGGTGTCATTTGTAATGATCCACCGGTCGTTCTATGTATTTGCGCTCCGTTCCTCTTTTGATGCTTCACACATGTGTAATTTTGGCTTTATGAGTTACGGGGTTGACTAGTTTAGTTCCGGGAAGGTTTCGGGTTGATATGGACCATTTGGTTCTTGGCCTCAAAGCCTTAGTTGATTATGCTGACCAAACTTTAACTTTTATGAAAATAACCCCGGAACAATATTTTTATGGATCTGATAGCTCCGTACCGAGATTTTAGAGTTGGGCGTATGCCTGGAATCGAATTAGGAGGTCCGTAGGTTGATTTGGGTTGTTTTGCTAAAAATTTGCAATTTAAGGTTTAGAAGTTTGACCGTAGGTTGACTTTTGGCTATCTGGTTCGAAATTTGGTTTTGAGACTTGGAATAGGTCTTTATGCTATTTAGAATTTGTCTGCAAAATTTGGTATCCGTTGGAGTTGATTTGATAGTATCCGGATGCTTGGTTGTAATTCTAGAAGTTCTTGAACTTTACTTTGATATTCATGCATTTTGGTGTCCAATTCGTAGTTCTAGGTGTTATTTTAGTTTTTTTATCGCGCGAGCGAGTTAGTATGATATTTTTAGACTTATTAGTGGATGTTTGTTTTGGAGCCCGAGGGCTCAGATGAGTTTTAGACGTGATTCGGAAATATCTGAACTGAAACTAAACTTGCTGGTGTGCTGGTGCTCTAAGGTCACAATTGCGAGCACTAGCTGCGAACTTAGCATGAGTGTCACAACTCAAATTCCATTAAAGGTCGTGATGGCACCGGGCACCACTGTCAGGCAAACCAACACCAAGAAGTTAATTAAATTCTCATTTTAGAAATTTCGAAATCATTTCTTTTCCTTACATTGAACCATGAATAATGAACTTCAGCGAGTAAATAATGATGTCTTTAGCAAATTTTTCAACACTGAATAATCTCATATACATCCTGAATCCGATTTCACAAGTGCATGAGCATTTTCTAGGAAGTAAAATATAACACAATAACTATCCGGAATACAAATTGGACGGAAAAGAAAATACAATACTCTGAAAAAGACTCTGCTGGTTGTGGGTCGTATCAAGAGATGCACCTCACCTAATTCCCCGTATCAATCATTCTGCTGCGTCCAATGAGGCCACTAGACGTACATGTGCCTATGCAACAAAAATGCACAGCAAGTGTAGTATGAGTACGAAAATAATGCGTACCCAGTAAGTATCCAGTCTAACCTCAAATAAGTAGTGGCGAGGGGTCGACTTCAACACTTACTAGTGGTCCAACAACATCAGGTACAATAATGAAGTGAATAAATATGAAACAGAGTAAATATATGAAATAAAAAGTATAAAGTACGTGATACAATTGCCCTCTTTATAATTTTACTCAATCTCTCAGCTAGCAAGTTCCCTCCATAACCGGAGCATATTGATTTAACTATAGTGGATTTCATCAAGGAGGTTATCATGAATCAAATCAGGGAAAATTCCTCAGATACACTGGCTTCTTACCAAATATTACACACGATTCCATGAGGATAATATATATATATATATATATATATATATATATATATATATATATATATATATATATATATATATATAAAAGATATATTGAGGCGTACGACCAGATCCAACAGAAAAGTAAATCGTACACTGCTAGAGGGTCGAATGACACGAATCATAGATGCATCTATTAACATGCTGAGGCGATCGGCCCGCTCCCATGAGAGTAATAGTAAGAAGTACCCCGCTCATGAATCATACGTGCGACGCGATCGAATATAAATTTAAGTAGTTACCCCGCTTCCGAATCATACATACGTCGCGATAGAATATAGGTTTAAATAATTACCCTGCTCGCGGATCATACGTGCGACGCGGTTACACATAAATTTCTTAAGTTATTAAGGTACCATTGTTTCGTTTTAAATAACGAATTTCAAATCAAAGCTTAAAGTTCCCAACTTTTCCTCAATGTCCACTCCTTTCAAAATCATTTAATAAGTTAACTCAATCCCGCTTCTTCTCAAGACAAATAATAAATATAATTTAACAACAATATCAACAAAGCATAGCCTAAAACTACCCGGACATAGGCATAGCTAGTGACTACGTATGGACTCTCGTCATCCCATGCGTACGTAGCCCCCACAATTAGAAGCACATAATAATTTAGTCCATATATGGGGTTAATTCCCTCTTACAAGGTTTGAAAGGAGACTCACCGCGCTCCGAAGTTCCATAACCGGCTTCTAAGCCCTCCCGATGACTCAAACTATTGCCCGACGCTCCAAAATTAGTCAATAATGATGCCAACTCATTAATATATACTCAAATATTCATTATAATCCTATTTATGATAATTTTCAACTCCATTTGAAAAATCGATACATCACCCTCGGGCCCACATGCTCGGATTGCTAATATTCGAAGATAAACTTTGCCCATGACATCACGAACTCAAATATATAATTTATTCTCAGTTCTATGTCCAAAATTCGGGGTAAAAATTCAAATACACAAGATTCTATGTTTTTCCACCAAAACCCCAATTTCTACTAAGTTCTACGTTAAAATCTATATAAACTCATGTATTTAACTCAAAATTGTGAAGAAGGCACCTACCCCATTATGATTGATAAAGATGGCACTCCAATGTGCTCCGAAATCGGCTTCCATGGGCGAAAATAAAATGAAACAGAGCCAAACCCTCGTTTTAAAAGAGGACACTGCCCAGCCCTGATTTTAGCACTTGCGGTCACTTGACCGCTTCTGCGGTACCACAGGTACGGCCCATCTACCGCTTCTGCAGCCTTCCACCGGGTTCCTCAACTCCGCATCTGCGGCGCCCATCCGCTTTTGCGGTTCCATACGTGCAGGTGAGGTCCCGCTTCCGCGGAAACCGACGGCATCTGCGGTCTACACATCCCCCAGCAAACTCCGCGTCTGCGAGTCCTTTCCCGCACCTACGGGCTTGCATTTGCGGCCCTCTTCACACAAGATGTTCAACTGCTTCAGTTCTCCCCCAACTTCAAATTTCAAACAATTAACCACCCGGAATCCACCCAAAGCCCCCGGGACCCCGTCTAGTCACACCAACCAGTTCCAACACATAATACGGACCTTCTAAAGGCCTCAAATCACATCACACATCGCTAAAACCATGAATCAAACTTCAATTCCAGCTTTATGAACTTTAGAACTTCAAACTTCAATATTTGATGCCGAAACCTATCAAATCACGTTCGATATACCTCAAAATTCATACATAAGTCATATTCGACATTACGGACCTACTCCAACTTCTAGAATCAGAATCCGACCGCGATATCAAAATTCCACTTCCGATCAGACATCTCAAAAACCTTCAATTTTCTAACTTTAGCCAAATGACTCCAAAATGACCTAAAGACCTCCGAATCCACTTCCGGACGTGACCGCAATACTAGAATCACCATACGGAGCTATTACTAAGCTTGGAATCCCAAACGGACATCAATAATGCTGAAATGCACTTCAACCTAATTTATGAAATTCTTCCAAAAATGCTAACTTCCACAATATGTGCCGAAACGCTCCTGGGTCATCCAAAACATGGTCCGGACATGCGTCCAAGTCCAAAATCATCATACAAACCAGCTGGAACCTTCAAATCTCGATTCCGAGATTGTTTACTCGAAAATCCAAATTCTTCCAACTTAAAACTTTTAATGAGAATTCTCTATCAAAATCAACTCCGAACTTTTCGAAATTCAATTCCGACCATGCGTGCAAGTCGTAATACCTGAAGTGAAGGTGCTCATGGCCTCAAACCATTGAAGAACGTGCTAGAGCTCTAAAAGACTGATTGGGTCGTTATATTCTCTCCCACTTAAACAGACGTTCGTCCTCAAACATGCTGAGAATTGCGCTGTAGTTGACCGAAATCACTGTTTAACAACTCGTGCTACCACAATTCAGTTGAGCACATTAGCTCGATCAAATCTGGAGATATTCTCTTTTATTTCGGCAAATAATCCTTAGAGCCCAGTTCCAACATCCGAAATTCTCTGCCACACCTGCTTTCAACATAAGAATACCGTATCAATCACCACACGACATACAAGAACATGACTGCTTACCTTTCCTAAATTCACACAATGCACTGCATCATTCACATGACCATAATAACATTCTCTAATCATAATAGCCGATATTTCCAGAATCTGATGCTCACCATGCACCTCATGACATATATAAATCTTGTTACAACTCTTGCAATACCGCCATGCCGGAAGAGAAGTGTAGGAATTCATAACCAACTGGCGAGTGAATAAATCATTGGATCTCTCCTCTTGACTAGAATCATCATCCCATTTTGAATCAAATAATGGCATTTTCTCTTTAATATGCTTCATATAATCCGATCGCACCGATCCCAGATCCAAAAATCCCGTCTCACCCAATATAAGTTGCCCAAGCAATAGGCCACCCCAAACACTGCCAAAAAATCCCATATGGTGTCGCAATGTGGTAACAAGATACAAACTCGAACACGATACATAAGGAAAATGAACTTTGGAAGGGACTTCATAACCCTACACAACTAATATGAACTTTTCTCGGAAAATGTGGAAACAAAACACACAAAAATAGATATAGGGAACTGTACTCAACATCACACGGTTGCAGCGTGCAACCCGATCCAAAACAACATACCCGTGGCGGTGTGCCACTCGACCCACACATAAAATTCATATAAGGAGATACTTACCGAGATAAATTGCTCATTACCACAAAAATATCGAATATCGGCCACAAGCATGCTAAGTGCATAATACCATCCCTGGGGAGACATACATCGCCATACGCTACAAAACTCAAGCACAACTAAGGTGCGATATGTGATCAGAATCTAGAGAGACATCCTGCTCACATAGCACCATCGCTACGTGGAACCTCAACACATGAAATTTATCAAGTCGTTTTACAACTCACACGGCATAATATAATAATACATGAAATAACCGATGACAAAACAACATCCAGCATCTGAATACTCCTCCATGAGGAGCGCCATGTTGAAATGAATACATCTATCCTAATATAGAGCCCATATTCATATTTAAACATTCACATACCTCAAGACAATTATGATTGCACCGTACCAGGCTAATAACCTGTCAAGGGTTCATAATAACCCCCTTTTCCCATAACACATAGGAACAACCATCATAACCGGAGCAAACCTTAAAAGTCTATAACCCAACGAGTCGAGCGGCCTCCAGGCATAAATTCTCAAATTCGGGATATTACCACAATCTCCATACTTGGTCTAAATCTTCGATCAATCAAGTGACCACATGTCATATTTATATAATCTTCTCATGGAACACGCTTCCACGAGTTCCCGCACCGGGTAACAGGTTTGCACATCCTCACCACCGGCCATACCATGTTGTAAAGCAAATCAAGATTCCGTAATTTTTATTCAAAGCCTCTTCACACCTGACACTGAGCTCAGGTGACGCCAAAAATAATACCAATTGACTCTAACCATCTGAGTCTTTCCTTTCTTACCCGGGCTCATGACATTCTTGTCAACACCGAACCGCAACATTGATCCTCAACTTCCAAATCCCATGATACTCACTCCACTTAATCATGCCAATGCGCAAGAGCACAAAAATTTCATCATAACTCCTGAACTACTAATAGGGTAAACACTTTATTATATTGAAACCTTTTACTTAGCTCGTTTCAAGAGAACCATTGCAACACGCAGTCAAATTCCTATAACCACAGAAAAAAACCTCGAGTTGGGGTTTAAACCACCATAATCCTTTCGGGGATCCGTATACACATAACGGGCCAATTCAGTCGTTACTGACTGGTACACCCATTCTGATACTTCCTCTATGAGTTTGAAGTTATTTTCTTCCATTCCCCCAATGCTTTATTGCAGACCAAAGATAACATAAAATACCTCAAGCTCCCTTATCTTAATCTGTTGTAAAATCCTGATACCCAACCATACTATGGGCTCAAAATCCTTAGGCACCTCACCTTGACTTTTGAATCCACTAGGGCCGCTATTGAGAGTCACCACTCTGGCTTGGTCCAGAGTATAATCAACCCCAAGGCTCCGCTAGCACAACAACACCCATCTCAATGAAGCACCCGACTAAATCACTTCCCTTGTAAATCACCTCTGGACGAAGCATAAATCCCAAATCTTCCCAAAGCCTGAATATGAGTTAATAAAGCCAACTATAGCCCACCTTTATCAATTCCTGTGCTCCAATTACTGCTTATGTTCTTTTTCCTTGGCTGTTATAACTCACCAATATGCCGATAACCTGAACCCTCATAAGTAAATAACCATGCAACCCAATTGTAGGATGTGGGACTCTCCCACTTAGCTTGAAGCTACCATTGCGTAAACGTGGAACCCACTAAGATTCTTCCTCTATTGTTGATCTTGCACAACAGCTCGCCAAGTTCCTTGCAATCCTTCCATCAACATTTCATGAACATTCTAAATCTCCAACAACTTTCACATATTTGACCTCTTACTGGATGACAGTAAAATCCTTCGCAGAGCTTCGTCAACACCATGCATCCGCTAACCTTCTTACAGGAGATAACCCACCAATGGAAACTACTTGCTGTCGCGCCCCCTTTTTCTCGCGAAATCGTTTTATGACATTTGGAGGGACAACTCATTCCTTTTGGGAACTGGGTTTGCATTTAAAGAGTCACCACCTAATGATTGGGGTGCATTAGGACACCAAAAGAGTTCGATTTGAATAACTAGAGATAGGGTAAGGGCTTGAATTTACTCTAAGGAGAAGGTGTTAGGCACCCCTCAGAATCCACTAATGTGGCTCCCGACCAGACAATTATTGTGAATTGAGGTGCAATTAGCGTATAGGCAGATAAGGCTCAAATAAGAGGGGATTTCAACATATAATGGTTTGAAAGTAAGCAAAGTTTGAAAGAACAATTAGAAAGGCTAATTTTTAAATAAGGAGTTAAAATACTGAAAGAAAAGAAATGAAGAATAAAGAAAGGGGGTCCTAAGTTTATTAAAAATATGGATTACCTCACACAATGTGCGGTAATAACTCCTCAATAAAGGCCTACACGTGACATTATCGCGTGGTCATCATATCCATAGCTAACCTTCCCACCCCATTAAGGTATTTAAAGCACGGATTGGTCTCGATTACTTATTGCATGCTATTACCCATCCTACTCCTATCAGTCCCGGAGGCACTATGGACTACTAACCCTAAAAAGGGAGGGACATTAGGCTTATTTGAAGTTTCAAAGGTAAAAAATCTAAGGCGACATACAAAACACATATTTCATATTTTGGGAGGAAGCATATAAACAAACAAAGCCTCAGATATACCTCCTTAAACAAAGAAAGCAAATAATTAGCATGACTTGCACATACTTTTTAGGTCTGATTAAAAATACCAAAGATGAGGGAGTTTAAATATTGAGGCCAATTGGTTCATAACTCAGATAAGAAATCCGAATCAGGCCCGCATGCAGGTTGTAATAGAAACAGATTCAGTTTACAGTTATTACCCTATGGCTTGCCTAAGTGTTTGGACAGGGTCCTATAGGCATGAGACCTACTGAATTTAGAAGGTGATGAGTCAGGCTCAAAATGGATTGTTTGAAGTCCTATATGCATACTTGTTAAACTTGTTAAGTGAGAGACTTAGATTATTAAAAAAAGATACAGAATGTACAAAAAAAAACTAAATAAATTGGTTACAGGTTCTGCAGGTTGTAGCATCTACTATTACTGATTTTATATCTAACATTGACTGTGAATGAAAACGAATCAGAATTGCTTGAGGATCCCTATATGCATGATTTCTAGGCATTACTGATTTTAGACATATATCTAATTGCATAAACCTTATAGACATGGTATCTAAATGCAGAAACTTGTTTTAAACTTTATAGACATGGTATCTAAATACAGAAACTTGTTTTAAACTTTATGGACATGGTATCTATATGCAAAAACTTGTTTTAAACCTTATAGACATGGTATCTAAATGCATAAACTTGTTTTAAACCTTATAGACACGGTATCCAAATGTAGTTTGAATTATTAAAATATTTCTACAGGCATGGATTCTAGGTAAAGTTTGAATATGCTAAAGTTGAAACACCCTATAGGCATGATTTCTAGGTGAAGTTTGAATATGTTGAAGTTGAAACACCCTATAGGCAAGATTTCTAGGTGAAGTTTGAATATGTAGAAGTTGAAACACCCTATAGGCATGATTTCTACCCTTGCATGCATAGTTACCCACCCCCTTTTCACTAGCCAGCCCTAAATGTTTATTACAACTTATTACAAACTAGAATAATAAATTACATAAGAAAAGTACAACCAGAGGAAGCCTGATTCTTGACTTCCTCTCTGAGTTATGAGATAAACCAACTCAAAGTCCATTGATCCAAAGCCTTCCTCCAATTTGAGTGTGCCAGAGTTCTTAAGATCCTCAATGGGACTCTGAGCAGTGCTTACGCCCAAATTGTATCACCATAATAGGGATAAGTACAGTGTGAAAGTGACAGCCGTCAAGTGTTCAAGTTCAGAGGGAGCTCATGGGTCCCAAGGCAAGGCTCACAAGAGGGGAGCAGAACTTAAGTCTAAGAGAGAGTGCAAGTGAAGAAACATAGTTCTAAGGGAATAAAGGAGAGGAAGAGGGGTACTGGGAAACAGTCATGAACAAAATAATTTCATACAAAAGGGGTTCAGGAGTTGGGAAATTGTAAAGAGCCTATGTACTCAGGCAAGGGTCAGCTTTGGGCATGCACAACAATAGCAGATGCTGGCATGCCCATAAGCCTACCAGAACACACAATACTAGAGAGATATAGAGGTTAGGATCCCAGGGGATCAAGCTTGAGTCATGGGAAGTAGTATTCAATACTGCCATGCCTAAAACAAACCATAAGCATCGAACATATTGGGGTGGGGTGGGGGGTTTAGGATTCATAATAGAGTCAGAACGGGCAGAAGGAAATTACAGCATGCTAAAATAAGTACTGTACTAAACACAAACAGTAGGTAGACAAAAAGATAAAAGTATTAAGTAAACATATTGTTGTGATGCTGAAATCTTGAACATACTAGTTCAAAGAAGCAAAAATACAGTAAAGGCAGGTAGCACGATTTGAAATATAGCTTTGTCTTTCAGCCAACTAAATAGGTCACAGTAGAAGTAGTAAAGCAGGAGAGAATGGTTTAGGTGTAAGTAATTTTAGAACTCAGAGTGTTCGTGTGTGTTTGTGTTAATGAAAGAGCAAGGTACTTATAGTTTGAAAACAGGTAGAAAATAAGGCAAGAATCATAGTTCAGCAGCAATTATGGAACTATGTACTAATTAAAAGTCAAATCAGTACCAAAGACATCCTTTATTTAAGGAGTTAAAAATTAAATGGTAATGGGCAGAAAACATTTAAAGACAGAAACAAGTAAAACATCATGAGCAGAATAGACAATTAGGGGTAAGTACATAGGGGTCCAATTAAGGAAATAACTAATGCAGAATCAGTAAAAATACTTGGTTAACCAAATAAGGTAGGAAACACAATAGATTTTCAAAATATGGAGAAAATCAGCTCCCAGTAAATCAGGGAGTCAAGGGTTTGAAGTTACTGATTTAAGAAGAATCACACGGGTTCCCAAGAATAGGCAAATAAACCAAGTTAAAATATGAGAATCGAAAGTCTAAGGAAAGTTTTCAAATCAAACCAAGAAACATGGAAATCAGTAAAATAAGGAAAGAATCAATTACTTCACACACGAGTGCAATCAGAATTACACAAGGAGTGGTTTGAAATTAGTCCACAATTGAAGGTCATTTTAGAGGGAAATTTAGCATATAAAGGAGTGTATAAACATTAGTTATGCGAGACCGAACTTATGACAAAGAGAAGAAGCATGCAATAATAATTACAAAGTCCAATAGACAGTGAAACACGGTAGTCACATAGGTTAACTTAGTGATAGGGAAAAGAGGGTATCAGAAGCATGTAAAAGGGTCAAGTAAAAAGACCTTTCTGAAAAATATAGTCTAGTTTCAATGATTGCAAGAAGCCAAATCACATAGAGAAACAAAATTTGAAACAAAAAGGATTTCAAATCTAGACGAACAACTCCAAACAGGTGAAAGAGCTTCAAAAGCTTGAATAAGCCCCAGATAAATTAGGTTTTTGAAACCAATAAAATTCAGGGATGATGAGCAAGTAAATCACACAGCAAATAGTCTCAGAACTCGAATGAACCTAAAATTTTAGGGTTTTTAACACCGGTCGAGTCCAGAGATGGAACACAAATAATCGAACAAATACTAACACGAAAATATATTTAGAAACCTCAAGAGAAACTAAGACTCTTGACATGAAAACTCCAGTAGAAGAACGACATAAGGAAACACATCAGAACATGTTAAAAACCAAAGAAAGCTTCGAAATAACTTAATAGAAACCTAAATAGGAAAGGATAAAGGGGTTTCGAAGGTAGAGTTTGAAAGAAAACCTTGAGAAAACGTTTAGAAGTTTAGAGCAAACACAAATATAAAGCAAATCTAAAAGAAATCGGAAGAACCTTAAAGGTTAGGGTTTCAGAAGAACCCCAGATGGCGAGAAAGGCTTGGAAAATCATCGATCTAAGCAGAAGAAATCAAGAATCAGGCTTGAATAGCCATGTCTGGCCAAAGCAAAGTAAAAGATGACCAAAGACAGCCATAGAACTGAAATCAACAAGGGTCTGGACCAAACTTTTCCAGGATTTAACCTTGAAACCGTGATACTCGAACACATAGAAGCGTAGAGAGGTAGATACACGCCTCCAATGGCTTTGGAAGCCATTGATTTGGGCAGTTTTAGGGTGGTGGGTGAGGCACGGCTAGGTTTTGAGAAAGAATTGGGATTCGGAGCGGCTGAATGAGAGAAATGATAAGGTTTAGGGGTTGTTTGGGATTAATTATGGAAAGGGAATTTGGTGGTCGTTGATCATTTTGATCATCGGCCTAGATTAAATGGGTAGGTAGGGGGATCCGGGCGGGTTATTTAGTTGGGCCGAGGGTCGAGTATGATTAAGATTTGGGCTAGGTAATTGGGTTTAAAATTGGGGTTCAATTTAGGCCACAATTGAAGCACAATTGTGCTATATTTTAAATAGCCACATTTTCCTTATTTATTTTATAAAAAACTGGTAAAGTAATTTCTGAAAATGAATTAAAGGTGCTAAAATGATTAATAATACATAATTATCACATTAAAAATATTGGACCTAATTTTTATAGACATAAACGTAATTAAATCTAAAAGAGGCTATTATTGCATTATATGCAATTTAGCCTTAAAAATACTAAATAAATTTTTAAAAATATGAAAAAATTATATTAGCTATAATTTAGTATAAATATGAGAGTTCAATAAATGAATCACTAAAATGATAATTTTAGGCATAATTATTGGGCTTTTCTGGATGAAATAGGGCAATAAATTGATTTAAAAATTAAGAAAAAATAATAAAACGTTTGGACATACTTATATATGCATACATATGCTATTTGAGATTATTTTGCACATTAAAAATATATAGGAAAAAATTGGGTATCAACAGCTGCCCCACTTTACCCGGGAAGGATGAAAGAGTTGTCGGGTAAAGTTATGATGGCCAATTTTGACTTGGCAAAACGGTTTGAAGAGGTTTGGCCGTGATCTGGATTTTGAGATGCCTACATATCCCTGGTCTTACAGGAATTGGGCTATATGTAGTTCAGGATCCGTCGGCGGAGTATGCCGATAGAGACTTTTCAAGAACGGACGCAATATTCAAGACGGGGTGAATGGTTAAAGTCTAATAGGGTTGTGGGAATTGGAGCGGGATTGCTACTGCTGAGATGGCCGTTGCTCGTTGATTCACCTGAAAATAAACAATACACGCATATATTGTGCGTAAATTTAAGCATGATGCACATTCATGTCGGACCATGAATGTTGTTCTTTGGACGATTAGAATGACGTCCTTAGACCATGATGTCCCGGGCCATGAAGTGTATAATAAAGGATTCTAGGCCATAAAATGATGCTCTCGAGCTATGGGAATGATGCCTCTGAACCATGACGCCTTTAAATAATGATATACAAAATATTAACAGGGATCCTCAGCAATGGCATGGTGTTCTCGAGCTTTACAAATGGTGCCTCCGAAAAATGAAACCTTCAGGATAGTTTGACGATCTTTCAACCCATGAGATGCAGTATTTGGCGATCTTTCAGCCAATGAGATGTAATAGGTGGCGATCTTTCAGCCATGTAAACAAGGCGGCGATCTTTCAGCCATGCAAATGTGAATAAGGTGGCAATTTTTCATCCGTGCAAATATGAATAAGGTGGCGATCTTTCAGCCGTGCAAATGTAGATAAGGTGGTGATCTTTCAGCCATGCAAATGCAGAAGTGGCGATCTTTCAACCATGCAATGCAGAAGTGGCGATCTTTCATCCATGCAAATGTAAAGGTGGCGATCTTTCAGCCATGCAATGCAGAAGTGGCGATCTTTCAGCCATGCAAATGTAGAGGTGGAGATCTTTCAGCCATGCAATGCAGAAGTGGCGATCTTTCAGCCTTGCAAATGTAAAGGTGGCGATCTTTCAGCCATGCAAATGTAGAGGTGGCGATCTTTCAGCCATGCAAATGCATAAGTGGCGATCTTTCAGCCATCAAATGTAAAAGTGGTGATCTTTCAGCCGTCAAATGCAGAAGTAGCGATCTTTCAGCCATGCAAATGTAAAGGTGGCAATACTTCAGCCATGCAATACAAAGGTGGAGATCTTTCAGCCATGCAATGCAGAAGTGGCGATCTTTCAGCCATGCAATGTGAAAAATACAGATGGAGACATTGTGTAGTCTCGGAAGGCCAAATGGTAGCCTGTGCAATGCAGAAAATGCAGATGGAGACAGTGTTTAGTCTTGGAAGGCAGAATGGTAGCCTTATGCAATGCGGTAAAATGAAAATGGAGACAGAGTTTAGTCTCGGACAGCAGAATGGTAGCCTTATGCAATGCAAAAAAATGTAGATGGAGACAGTGTTTTGTCTCGAAAGGCAGAATAGTAGCCTTATGCAATGTAGTAAAAACACAGATGGAGACAATGTTTAGTCTCGGAAGGCAGAATGGTAGCTTTATGCAAGAAATAAAAAGGTCAAATAGTGATAGACCTTTCTTAGCTGATAGGAAGTTGCGATATTGTGACTGCTGGGGATAATGTGATACAGGGAATATCACCGGCGCGCATGGATAGCAAAAGTTGGTAAGTGCAACAATTCTAAAAGTTGTATTCATGAACAATGTTTGTCTCGTAAGTGTATAGTATATCAGATGCTTTTGCGATCCAAGTGCCTGCATCCAAAGAAAAATCATGAGTTTTGTAGAGGGGGAGGTTAGTTCGCGCCCTCGCTAGCTCTGCTTGACCTGTTTGGCTTTGATCTGATGATACTGTATGCATCATTGGGGTACCATTGCTAAACGAAGAAATTTTAGCAATAAATATGCATGAATTTGTAAAAAAGATGACATAAGTATACAATTAAGAAACAACTTTTAGATGAACCGACAATTGTGACGTGGCTCAAGACATTGCGACCTCTCTTTACTGGGTTGATACTTCCGACTGCTGCTAATGATGGTCGGCTGAAATTACTTCGAGATTTTGAGGGTCCTCCTCAAAATTCTGCCCCAGTTTCCAATTGCGGAAGGAAATGAAATTTTTATTGAATTGTGACCGAACCCATAGGGCTGCCTACGTATCCCCTTTTAAATGGGAATCAGGTCAGACGTAGTTCAATTTACATCATATAGGAAAGCATGAGATTACACATAGTAACGCTTGACTGCATCTGAATTGATCGGCTTTGGGCAGACTTCTCCGTCCATTTCTGCAAGTATGAGGGCTCCTCCCTTCAGAACCCGGTGAACCATAAATGGACCCTTCCCGTTGGTAAAGAACTTCCCGTTGGCTTTATCTTGATACGGGGAAATTTTCTTTAACACCAGCTGCCCTGATATGAACTGTCTTGGCTTAACTCTTTTGTTGAAGGCTTTGGATATTGTGTTCCGATAAAGCTGACCATGGCGAACTGCATTCATTCTCTTTCCATCTATAAGAGCCAGTTGCTCATAATGACTCTTCACCCATTCTGTATCGTCGAGCTAAGCTTCCTGTATTATTCTTAATGAAGGAATTTCTACTTCGGCGGGAATGACGACTTTTGTACCATAAACCAACATATAGGGGGTTGCCCCAGTTGATGTGCGGATTGTGGTGCGATACCCCAATAAAGCAAATGATGGTTCTCGTGCCACTGTTTATGCTTCTTTATCATTTTCCTTAGTATCTTCTTGATATTTTTATTGGCGGCTTCTACAACTTCGTTTATTTGAGGCCTGTAGGCTGTAGAATTCTTGTGTCTGATCTTGAAGGTCTCACACATGGCTTTCATCAAGTCACTATTAAGGTTGGAGCCATTATCAATAATGATTGACTTTGGAATCCTGAACCGCCAAACAATGCGGTCGCGGACAAAGTCTGCCATAACTTTCTTAGTTACTGCTCTGTAAGATGCTGCTTCAACCCATTTAGTGAAATAGTCGATTGCTACTAGGATAAACCTGTGCCCATTGGAAGCAGCAGACTCGATTTGTCCAATGACATCCATTCCCCAGGCGACGAAAGGCCATAGGCGGCGAAAGGCTATGGTGAGCTCATCGCATTGGAGGTACCTTTATCATGCCTGCATGTATCTGGCAGTGGTGGCATTTTCAAACATACAAATGCAATCTGTCTCTATAGTCATCCAAAAGTAATCGTCCCGAAGTATCTTCTTTGCTAAAACAAAACCATTCATATGTGGACCACAAGTCCCAGCATGAATCTCCTCAAACAGCCTGGCTGCTTCATTTGCGTTGACACACTTTAATAATCCCAAATTAGGAGTCCTCATATACAGGACTCCTCCGTTGTGAAAGAAATTGCTGGACAACCTCCGAAGTGTGCATTTCTGAGTAGGATTTGCAAGTTCTGGGTATTCGCCTTTTGCCAAATATTCCCTGATATCATGAAACCAAGATTTCCGTCTGCTTCTTCTTCAACATGGGCATAATAAGCTGGCTGATCATGGATCTTTACTGGAATGGGATCAATGAAGTTTTTTTCTAGATGTTGTATCATGGATGACAGGGTAGCCAATGCATCGGCGAATTCATTCTGGATTCTGGGAACGTGTCGGAATTCTGTCCTTGGGAACCTCTTCCTCAACTCCTGTACGTGATGCAGATATGGGAGTATCTTAGAGTTCTTGCCCATTCTTCTCGGACCTGATGTATGAGTAAGTCTGAATCTCCAATCACTAGCAACTCTTGAACGTTCATGTCAATGGCCATCTTGAGCCCTAAGATGCAGGCTTCATACTCGGCCATATTGTTGGTGCACGGGAACCTGAGTTTGGCAGACACCAGATAATGCTGACCGGTTTCTGATACTAGGACTGCTGCTATGTCAACTCCTTTGAAATTTGCTGCTCCGTCGAAAAACATTCTCCAGCCATTATAGGATTTTGTAATGTCTTCTCCTATGAATGATACCTCTTCATCAGGGAAATACGTCTTCAGGGGTTCATATTCTCCATCCACGGGGTTTTCAGCAAGGTGATCTGCTAGTGCCTGTCCCTTGATTGCTTTCTGAGTCACATAGACAATGTTGAACTCACTCAAGAGGATTTGCCACTTGGCTAGCTTGCCAGTGAGCATGGGCTTCTGAAAGATGTACTTTAGAGGATCCATCCTTGATATGAGGTATGTAGTATAGGCACCGAAGTAATGCCTTAGCTTCTAAGCTACCCAAGTGAAAGTACAGCAGGTGCACTCTACCAAAGAATATCGGGCCTCGTACGAGGTAAACTTCTTACTGAGGTAATAGATGCCATGCTCTTTCCTCTATGTTTCATTATGCTGCCCCAGAACACAGCCGAAAGCTCCATCCAATACTTCAAGGTAGAGTAATAGAGGTCTACCTGGCTCGGGCGGGACCAAAACTGGTGGTGTTGACAAGTATTCCTTGATTTTGTCGAAAGCTTTTTGGCAGTCATCAATCTATTTGGTAGCGGCATCCTTCTTTAGCATCTTAAAGATTGGCTCACAGATAATTGTAGACTGTACTATGAACCGACTGATGTAGTTGAGTCTCCCTAAGAAACTCATCACGTCCTTCTTATTCTTTGGCGGTGGCAATTCTTGAATATCTTTGACCTTTGGTAGATCCAATTCTATTCCTCAGCGACTCATAATAAACCCGAGTAGTTTTCTGGTAGGAACCCCGAATGCACATTTTGCGGGATTCAATTTCAGGTTTTACCTCCATAATCTATTGAAGAACTTCCTCAAATCTCCCATATGATCAGTGGCCTTCTTGGACTTGATGATAACATCATCTACGTACACCTCAATCTCCTTCTGTATCATATCATGAAAAAAAGTAGTCATGGCCCTCATGTAGGTGGCCCCTGCATTTTTTAGCCCAAACGGAATCATCTTGTAGTAGTACATTCCCCACGGCGTAATGAAAGCCTTTTTCTCAACATCTTCTTCATCCATCCAGATCTGATGATAACCAGTGAAACAATCCACAAGTGATTACAATTCATGTTTGGCGCAATTGTCGATCAGGATGTTTATGTTTGGCAAAGGGAAGTCGTCTTTCGGACTTGCCCGGTTGAGATTCCGGTTGTCGACACAGACTCTCACCTTCCTGTCCTTCTTTGGTACTGGTACAATGTTGGCTAACCATGTCGGGTATTCTATTACCCTGAGAACCTTAGCTTTGACCTGCTTGGTGACTTCTTCCTTAATTTTCAAACTCATATCTGGCTTGAATTTTCTGAGCTTCTGCTTTACCAGCGGACATGTCGGATCAGTCGACAGTTTGTGAGCTACAATAGACGTACTCAGGCCTGTCATGTTGTCATACGACTCCTCATATTCTCTTAGAAATTTTGTGTATTCCTTCTTTTCTGATGGCGATAAATGAATGTCGATTCGTGTTTCCTTGACATTCTCTTCATCCCCCAGATTAACAACCTCAGTCTCGTCCAGGTTGGATTTTGGTCTGTTTTCAAAATTCTCAACTTCCTTAACAATCTCCTCCGGTATGTCATCTTCATCTGAATCTATGTCTATTTGTTGCGTTGTCTCATTTCATGTCATAGTCATCGGTTCATGAAGATAAGTAATAGTAATGTTGTATAAGTAAAGTAATGAGAGAAAATAATAAGAGTGTTGATTTATAAGGAAAATCGAAATGCTTTGATAAATTACATAACTGTTTTGAACATTGAAGATCATATTGTGGAAATTTAAAATGTGAAAGAAAAAATTAACTCGTAAAAATAAAAGATAGTGCATGATGCTTGTTCAGCCTTGCTACCCTGAGGCTCGCCGGGATCTGGTGGTTCTGATGGTCCAGTTATTGAGGTGTGCTCCTCTACTTACAACCTGTATAGAAGGGCCTTCCTCCCCCTTCTCCTCGAGAAAGACACAACAATCCATATCATCGTCCTCTAGGAAGAAATTCTTCACCGCTGCTAGTGCTTCCTCTTCTTCTGACCCATAGATAAAATCCATCAGTTGGAAAGTCTATTCCAAGCGTGGTATTAGGTGCTCCAACGGATAGTAAGAAGCGCGCCATGGTAGCGACCTGTTGTTGAATTCTTCCTATGTATACTCATATCCCAGACCTAAAATGGTGTCGTGCTTCTTGAGTTTTATGGTCTTAGTGATTCCTTGGAGGTTCTTCCCAATCCCTTTACCCGATTCGTACCCACTTCAGTTCAATATGCTCTCGATTTTGTTGTCCCACAATTTGTCCTTGTCAATGGCATTGACTCACTCGGTGTGGTGATAGGTCTCCCTACCTAACTTTCTTCTGCCTCCGACTACCGGAATGGTCTGGAGACTGTATATAGGATTGTTGCCATTGACGTGAATGATCACCTCCTGGTGATTCCACTCAAATTTTACCGCCTGATGTAGTTTTGATGCTACGACCCCAGCAACATGAATCCAGGGTTGTCCCAATAGCAGATTGTAAGATGTCGGCACGTCTATTACTTGAAAATCAACATCAAACCAAGTAGGCCCCATTTGCAAACACAGACTAATTTCCCCAATGGTGGATCTTTGGGAGCTGTCATAAGCTTTCACATTGATGGCTCTGTCCTTTATCTCGTGCAGTCCCTTACCCAATGTCCTGAGTGTTATCAACGGACAAATATTGAGGATGGACCCTCCATCAATCAGGATTCTGGTGATAAAATAGTCTTCGTATTTCACGGTGATGTGTTATGCCTTGTTATGACTCAACACATCTAGTGGCAGCTCGTCTTCATGGAAAGTGATCTTATGACTTTCCAATACCCGTCCTACCATGTTAGCCATCTCTCTGCTGGTGATGTTGTTGGGTACGTATGCCTCACTCAGTACCCTTAACAGAGCGTTCTTGTGTGCATCAGAATTTTGTAGCAAAGCAAGGATAGAAATTTGCACCAATGTTTTATTCAGCTGGTCGATGACCGAGTATTCCTTGGCCTGTATCTTTCTCCAAAGGTCATCTAGTCCGGTCTCGGTGATGGAAGGCCGGTTAGAGGACTGCTTGCTTGACTCAGCCAGATGTTCCAGGGTATAAACTCTACCAGTTCTCGTCATACCCTGTGCCGCAATAGCCTCTCCGAATCTAACCTTGCCTTTCCTTCTCGTTTTGGCTGTATAGTCCCAAGGGATAGCCTTTGTATGTAAATGTGTCATGGTCGACATCGCCACTGGAATCGGCGTGGTTACCTCTACTGCGAATGGAGCATATACCTTGGGTGGTAAAACTGCAACTTCAAATGGTATGGGTGCATTCGCCGGGGACACGAATTCGACCTCAATTGGTGCTGGTGTCTTTTCAAAGGACGTTGCCTCAAACTCAAGTGGCACAAACATATTTACCACGGTATACCCAGAGGTCTGAATTTGGAATACGATCAGATTAAGGGTGACTATTGGTTTCTTTGGGTCGTCACCTTCTATGATCAAATCAATCGATCCCTCAGGATCCCAATCATCCTCTATTTCAATCAAGTGAACGCCTCCACCATTGTGGTTTGGCAGAGTATTATTGCGGACATTTAGAGTAGGTTCCTTTTCCAAGATAATTTTTTTATCAATTAAAGTTTGGATCTTGTCTTTTAGGGAACGACATTCGTCAATGGTGTATCCTTTCATGCCGGAATGGTACGCATATGATTTATTTGGATTAACCCACTGAGAAGGTTTCTCAGGAGCAACAGGGATAGGGGTGACGTAACTAGCAACTTTGAGTCTTTCATACAACTGGTCAATACTTTTAGCAATAGTTGTATATTGTTTCGAAAGCCTTCGATCAAAGTTCGGTCGTGGTCTAGGGAAGTTTTGACGTGCAGGAGGGGATTGATAGTGGGATGGTTGAGCATTGTAGGCTTGGTAAACATGTGCGGGTTGGGAATATCTGGGTGAGGTAGGCTGGTATGTGGGGGATGGAGGTGATTGATAAGTGGGCGGTGGAGTTTGGTAAGAGGGTGAGAGTACTTGGTAGTTTGGAGTAGGCTGATATGTGAGTGGAGGCATTGGGTAGGTTTGGTATTTAAGAGGAGGTTTGGTTCTCTGTGCCACCATTACGGCTCCTACGTCCCTCTTCTTGGACACACCTCCTGACTGTAAGGCCTTATTTGTAGCTTGCAAGGCCTCGAAGTTAGTAACCATATCGCTTTTGATGCCCTCTTCGATCCTTTCTCCTAACTTGATAATGTCAAAAAATTTGTGGCCCTCGATCATCATCAGACTTTCATAATACTGTGTGGGTCTTGAGCCCGGATAAAGAATTCGTTCATTTGTTCTTCCTCTAAGGCAGGTCTAACCTTAGCAGCTTCGTACCTCCAGCGAGTAGCATACTCGCGAAATATTTCTGTAGGCTTCTTTTTAGATTCTGAATATAGAACATATCTGGCGCATTCTCCGTGTTGAAACTGAACCTTTCCATAAAGTCAGATGCCATGCTTACCCAGTTTGACCATTTCTTTGGATCTTGGCTGATTTACCAGGACAAAGCATCACCTTTCAAGATCCTCATGAAAAGTTTCATGCGAATTTTCTCATCTTTCCCTACTCCCATAAGCTTGTCACAGTACGTTCTCAAATGGACCCTTGGTTCCCTTGTACCATCAAACATCTCGAACTTGGGAGGTTTGTACCCCTCGGTCAATTCAACGTCGGGATTTATGCAAAGATCTTCGTAGTTCAGTCCTTCAATTCCCTTACTTCCTTCAACGCCTTGAGTTCGGCTAGTCAATTTCATAAGTTCTTCGGCCAGGTTTTTGATAAGCATGTCTTTATCATCATAATCGGGTATGTTTGAGATGGGTTGGGTGGAATGTGGCATAGTCTCCACGTAGATGGGGGTATTATGGTGGGTGTGGCAGTGGTCATTTGTAGAGTTTTTGAGTTCTGGGATGAGTAGTGGAGTATTGTTTAAAGTATGGAAGGTGTTGCAATGGTGGTAAGGAGCGGGATAGTTCTGTTGCTTTGGGATGTTCTGTGGAGGTGTAGGGTTCTGAGCATTTGGGAAATTGATATCTCGAGTAGTGAGGGAAAATGACAGATTTGCCAGATTCGGAACCTGATCAAGTTCTTCTTGGAATTTCAGCAGCTTTTGTTCCAGTTGGGATGCATTTTCCTTGGGAACCAGAGTACCATGACCGTGAGTGAACTCTAATCGTTCAGTTGAGTTCTCCTTTCAGGCGTTGTTCAAATCTTCCATCTTCCCTTTGTTCTTGTTCTTGACAGGACTAGGAGGATGAGTGGGTGGAGGACCCCTGGATCTCGTAGAATAATATGATGTTGCCAGAGTGCACGAACTAACCTTTGGGAAGGGGAATAAATAAACAAAAAGTAAAAAAAAGGTAACCAGTTAGTGAGGATCATAAAAAAGCGTTGTGATATTTAAAAACATAGTGCAGAATTTAAACCGTGTCCTAATTTGGGGACCTCTTTGTGCCCGAGGTAGGCCTAGCGACAAATTAATTTTGAGAACTTGGAATGCTAAATGCCTCACTTTATTGATAGAAAATAAGACGAATCCGAAATCGCCACTAAATAACAGGAAATAAAAGTCACTAATGGCCATTGGCCTTATTACATTTCATAAAAAGAAGAAAACTCCTATCTATTTATTCACAGAAGGACCTTCCCCAGATTCGGCTTCCCTAGATCCATCGAACAGCTTTCCTAACTCGCGAAGTCTCAGCAATAGGTAGGCTCTGGTTAGATGTCCGCCTTTGTTTCCCTCAGCATTTTGGCAGTCTTCGACCCTTTTGAGAAATTTCTTCTCCAACTCCACTATGCGTTGCTCCAAGTATCCCAGTAGCTTGTTGGCACTAACAGCCATGTCCTTCCATTACTCAATTCATATTTGATTGGCTTCTTGTATCTCTCGGTGCATGCTTTTGCATTTACGGATCCTTTTGCATAGTAGATTGTACTTGACCTGTGCCTCGGCCTTTTTATCTATGATCTTGTGACCTCGGACAAATCCGGGCTAGCCTAGACCATTATGATTATCCTCCAACCAGCTTTAATAGTAGGGAGCACAACCGGCGTTGTATCTATCTGGATCGATTGTATCTCTCCCCATAACGATCTTCCAGTGCCACATATGTTGAGCCTGGCACTTCTAAGGACTGTCATCATACTGAAAGTCAGCCGAAAGTGACTCATATTGTCAACCCTGGGTACAACCTGCTTCCTACCCGCTTGCCTCATAACTCGGAGAGGGACGTAAGAGTACGTTCCTCTCAGGCCGATCAATATCAGGAAAGGTGCATCTCTGGATCGAGCGATGATCTCCTCGGTCGAAAACCACTCGAACATCCATTGTACTTGGTCCTCAGTCAGACTTTTGAAGAGCTCGACCCATTCTCTCTCATTCTCTGGTTGGGTGAACATATTGGGCATGTAATTCATTCGCTTTTGATGATGTAAAGCGATATGATCATCCCAATCCCTTTGCTGAATTTCTTGTCGGTATTCACCCTTTTGGAGATGCTTAACGAGCCAAAGTTGAAGTAGCAAATTGCATCCTTCGAAGTGTTTGGCTCCCTGTTGGAACCTCTCTAGAGCTCGGTATATTTCTGCAATGATCATGGGAACAATGCTGAATGGTTGCCCGCCAATTCCTTCCATTAAGGTCTTAGTTACCATAGCTAGTCTGGTGTGGATTATTGCTTTCTTCACTGGAAACACGATCAATCCCAGGAAACAAAACATGAATACAAATACCCTTCGGTGAATATGCCCTAATGATGTGGTGGCAAATTCGTCGGGATAGATACGATAGGATTTGCTGTGGCCGTACTTTTCATACAAATAATCAAAAGGGGTATAGGAGTCTTTCAAACATGTCAGTTCTAGATTCTTCTTCAAACCCATCATTTTTAGGAAACCCCTGCCCTTGCGGTTATCAGGCATTAGCAAACCCGGAGTTTCCCATGGTATACCGGCCAATGGTGTCATTTCAATGTCCCTGAAGCAGAACATAGATCTCTCACAATCCTAGTACAAAGTGGCAACTTCAATGATCTTGTTGTTGGGTTGGATTTCCAGGAGGGAATGTAGGTTGCCCAGATATTTCCGAACAAGCGTCTGATCACTGGAGTGAAGATCCTCCTACCAGCTTAGCAATTTTGGGTGGATGTTTGGGACCATGCCGAATCTGGGGACTTCGTGCCTCATATTTCTGCAAGACAAAAGGGTTAGGCCCTTACCCCCCCCCCCCAGACTCGACTATTTAATATCAACAATTGGCATAAAAGCATTTAGTTCTCCAAATGAATGCACAGAACGTGGTAGTGTCCATTTGGGTTTAGGAAAACTTAGTGGACTTTGGACAAGGCTATCTTAAAGAGTCATTATGGGGACAACATAACTGACTCATCTAGGTTTGACCATGATGCATGCACAATTAAACAGAGTAAGTTTTCTATGGGGTTTTAGACTGGTACCCTTGAGCGGACAACTAAAGAGGGAAAGGCACAGAACCGCTGACTACACCGTTGATCGACTGGTTTTACCGCAAATATGTCTTTTCCGAATTTAGGGGGTGATAATATCGGAAGAGCGCAACCACTCATTATAAGCGTTGCTATGGTATTTGTTTGGAACGAGTGGAATATGATGTTGATCATGATTATGCAACAATTAAAGGCATGTTGTCACGTATTTGCACATTTGAGAAAGCAGTAAATACAAAAATTTCATAATTTAAAGTGGCAATGAAGGAAAGTAGTAAAGGAAAGAAACAAAAAAGACAAGTCAGTTTTGCAATCGAAAAGAGAACTTAATGCTTAAAAGAAATACAAAATAATTGCGCGTAAAGAAGCATAAATTCACAATAATAGTCTGAAATGGTAAAAGTCTAAAAATCCCCAGCGGAGTCGCCATACTGTCGTGCCCCCTTTTTCTCGTGAAATTGGGTTTACGACATTTGGAGGGACAACTCTTTCCTTTTGGGAACTGAGTTTCCATTTGAAAAGTCGCCACCTAATGATTGGGGTGCATTAGGACACCAAAAGAATTCGATTTGAATAACTAGAGATAGGGTAAGGGCTTGAAATTATTCAAAGGGGAAGGTGTTAGGCACCCCTCAGAATCCACAAGTGTGGCTCCCGGCCAGGCAATTATTGTGAATTGAGGTGCAATTAGCATATAGGCAGATAAGGATCAAATAAGAGGGGATTTCAACACATAATGTTTTAAAAGTAAGCAAAGTTTGAAAGAACAATTAGAAAGGCTAATTTTTAAATAAGGAGTTAAAATACTGAAAGAAAAGAAATGAAGAATAAAGAAAGGGGTCCTATGTTTATTAAAAATATGGATCACCCCACAAAATGTTCGGTAATCACTCCTCAATGAGGGGCTACACGTGACATTATCGCATGGTCATCATATCCATATCTACCCTTCCTACCCCGTTAAGGTATTTAAAGCGCGGGTTGGTCTCGATTACTTATTGCATGCTATTACCCGTCCACTCCTATCAATCCCGGAGACACTTAGGACTATTAACCCTAAATGGGAGGGACATTAGGATTATTTAAAGTTTCAAAGGTAAAAACTCTAAGGCGACATACAAAACACATATTGCATATTTTGTGGGGGAAGCATATAAATACAAACAAAGCCTCATATATATCTCCTTAAACAAAAAAAGAAAATAATTAGCATGACTTGCACATAATTTTTAGGTCTGATTAAAAATACCAAAGACGAGGGAGTTTAAATAATGAGGTCGATTGGTTTATTATATAACTCAGATAAAAAGTCTGAATCAGGCCCGCCTGCTAGTTGTAATAGAAACAGGTTCAATTTACACTTATTACTCTAAGGCTTGCCTAAGTATTTGGACAAGGTCCTATAGGCATGACATCTAATGAATTTAGAAGGTGATGAGTAAGGCTCAAAATGGATTGTTTGAAGTCCTATATGCATATTTGTTAAACTTGTTAAGTGAGGGACTTAGATTATTAAAAAAAAGATGCAGAATGTACAAAAAAAACTAAATAAATTGGTTAAAGGTTCTGCAGGTGATAGCATCTACTATTACTGATTTTATATCTAGCATTGACTCTGAATGAAAATGAATTAGAATTGCTTGAGGATCCCTATATGCATGATTTCTAGGCATTACTGATTTTAGACGTATATCTAATTGCAGAAACCTTATAGACATGGTATCTAAACGCAGAAACTTGTTTTAAACTTTATAGACATGGTATCTAAATGCAGAAACGTGTTTTAAACTTTATAGACGTGGCATCTAAATGCAGAATCTTGTTTTAAACCTTATAGACATGGTATCTAAATGCATAAACTTGTTTTAAACCTTATAGACATGGTATCCAAATGCAGTTTGAATTATTAAAATATTTCTATAGGCATGGCTTCTAGGTGAAGTTTGAATATGCAGAAGTTAAAACACCCTATAGGCATGATTTCTAGGTAAAGTTTGAATATGCAGAAGTTGAAGCACCCTATAGGCATGATTTCTAGGCGATGTTTGAATATGCAGAAATGGAAACACCCTATAGGCATGATTTCTACCCTTGCATGCATAGTTGCCCACCCCTTTTTCACTAGCCAGTCCCAAATGTTTATTACAACTTATTACAAACTAGAATAATAAATTACATCAGAAAAGTACAAAGAAAAGTACAACCAGAGGAAGCCTGATTCTTGACTTCCTCTCTGAGTTATGAGATAGACCAACTCAAAGTCCATTAATCCAAAGCCTTTCTCCAATTTGAGTGTGTCAGAGTTCATAAGAGCCTCAATGGGACTCCGGGCAGTGCTTACACCCAAATTGTATCACCATAATAGGGATAAGTATAGTGTGAAAGTGACAGCCCTCAAGTGTCCAAGTTCAGAGGGAGCTCATAGGTCCCAAGGCAAGGCTCACAAGAGGGGGGCGGAACTTAAGTCTAAGAGAGAGTGCAAGTGAAGAAACGGAGTTCTGAGGGAATAAATGAGAAGGAGAGGGGTGTTGGGAAACAGTCATGAACAAAATAATTTCATACAAAAAGGGTTCAGGGTTGGGAAATATTAAAGAGCCTATGTACTCAGGCAAGGGTTAGCTTTGGGCATGCACAGTAATTGCAGATGCTGACATGCCCATAAGCCTACCAGAACACACAATACTAGAGAGACATAGAGGTTAGGATACCAGGGGATCAAGCTTGAGTCATGGGCAGTAATATTCAATATTGCATGCCTCAAACAAACCATAAGCATCAAACACATTGGGGGAGGGGGTTTAGGATTCATAATTGAGACAGAACGGGCAGAAGGACATTACAACATGCTAAAACAAGTACTGGACTAAACACAAGCAGTGGGAAGACAAGAAGGTAAAAGTATTAAGAAAACATATTGTTGTGATGCTGAAATCTTAATAAGAACATACCAGTTCAAAGAAACAAAAATATAGTAAAGGCAGGTAAAAGGATTTGAAATATAGCTTTGGCTTTCAGCCAGCTAAATAGGTCAGAGTAGAAGTAGTAAAGCAGGAGAGAATGTTTTGGGTGTAAGTGATTTTAGAACTCAGAGTGTTCGTGTTAATGAAAGAGCAAGGTGCTTATAGTTTGAAAACAGGTAGAAAATAAGGCAAGAATCATAGTTCAGCAGCAATTATGGAACTATGTACTAATTAAAAGTCAAATCAGTACCAAAGACTTCCTTTAATTAAGGAGTTAAAAATTAAATAGTAATGGGCAGAAAACATTTAAGGAAAGAAATCAAGTAGAGCATCATGTGCAAAATAGATAATTAGGGGTAAGTACATAGGGGTCCAATTAAGGAAACAACTAATGCAAAATAAGTAAAAATACTCGGTTAACCAAATAAGGTAGGAAACACAATAGATTTGCAAAATATGGAGACAATCAGCTCCCAGTAAATCAGGGAGTCAAGGGTTTGAAATTACTGATTAAAGGAGAATCACACGGTTTCCCAAGAATAGGCAAATAAACCAAGTTAAAAATAGGAGAATCGAAATTCTAAGGAAAGTTTTCAAATCAATCCAAGAAACAGGGAAATCAGTAAAACAAAGAAAGAATCAATTACTTAACACCCGAGTGCAACCAGAATTACACAAGGAGTGGTTTGAAATCAGTCCACAATTGAAGGTCATTTTAGAGGGAAATTTAGCATATAAAAGAGTGCATAAACATTAGGCATGCGAGACTAAACTTATGACAAAGAGAAGCAGTATGCAATAATAATTACAAAGTCCTGTATACAGTGAAACACGGTAGTCACATAGGTTAACTTAGTAATAGGGAAAAGAGGGTATCAGAAGCATGCAAAAGGGTCAAGTAAAAAGACCTTTATGAAAAATATAGTCTAGTTTCGATGATTTGAAGAAGCCAAATCACATAGAGAAACAGAAGTTGAAACAAAAAGGGTTTCTAATCCAGTCGAGAAACTTCAAACAGGTGAAACAACTTCAGAAGCTTGAATAAGCCCCAAATAAATTAGGGTTTTGAAACTAATCAAATTCAGGGATGATGAGCAAGTAAATCACACAGCAAATAGTCTCAGAACTCGAATGGACCCAAAATTTTAGGGTTTTTAACACCTGTCGAGTCTAGAGATGGAACACAAATAATCGAAAAAATACTAACATTAAAATATATTCAGAAACCTCAAGAGAAACTAAGACTCTTGACATGAAAAATTTAGTAGAAGAATGACATAAGGAAACACAGCAGAACATGTTGAAAACCAAAGAAAGCTTCGAAATAACTTAACACAAACCAAAATCGGAAAAGATAAAGGGGTTTCGAAGGTAGAGTTTGAAAGAAGACCTTGAGAAAACATTTAGAAGTTTAGAGAAAACACAAATCTAAAACATATCTAAAAGAAATCGGAAGAACTCAAAGGTTAGGGTTTCAGATGAACCCCAGATGGCGAGAAAGGCTTGGAAAATCATCGATCTAAGCAGGAGAAGTCAAGAATTGGGCTTGAATAGCCATGGCTGGACGGAGCAAAGTCAAAGATGACCGAAGACAACCATAGAACTGAAATCAACCAAACTTGAAGCCGTGATAGTCGAACGCATAGAAGCATAGGGAGGTAGATACCGGCCCCCAATGGCTTTGGAAGCCATTGATTTGGGCGGTTTTAGGGTGGTGGTTGAGGGGGGCGGCTAGGTTTTGAGAGAGAGTTTGAGAGAGAATTGGGATTCAGAGGAAGCTGAATAAAAGAAATGATAGGGTTTAGGGGTTGTTTGGGATTAATTATGGAAAGGAGATTTGGTGGTCGTTGATCATTTTGATTAACGGCCTGGATTGAATGGGTAGGTAGAGAGATCCAGGCGGGTTATTTAGTTGGGTAGGGGGTCGGGTATGATTAGAATTTGGGCTGGGTAATTGAGTTTAAAATTGGGGTTCAATTCAGGCCACAATTGAAACACAATTAGGCTATATTTTAAATAGTCATATTTCCCTTATTTATTTTATAAAAAATGCTAAAGTAACTTCTGCAAATAAATTAATGGTACTAAAATGGTTAATAATACATATTTATCATATTAAAAATACTAGTAGTCGTACCTGCGCGATGCGCGGCCAGTATTAAAAATATTAATTAAATTAAATTATGATTAGGCTTGTTTGATCCTATTAAATTGTATTGCTTTAATAAAATTCAATTGTAATCTTACTTGTCAATACGATATACCCAATGATGAAATCTCTATTAAATCAAAGGTACTTATATATTTAGTGAATAACATTTTTGTTCAATATTTTTTTATTATATTAACCAATATTTAATATTCGCTTTCTTTTTGTCATATATGAGAAGATTTATAATTTATTACTGTTGAAATTTTTTTTTATTTTAAATTTTATTCTATTGTTCTTAATAATATTATCTAAATTTTAATGAACAAAATCTCTGTTAAACTAACAGGACTTATACAGGGAGCGCATTGAATAACTTTTTTGTTATGTATTTTTCTTTATTATATCATCTAATATTTAATATTATTACATTGCTAATAGAGTTTTATTAGCATATTACTTTATTAAATATTTTTTTCTGAAAGTTTTTTTTTATGTCTTTATTTTCGTTTTATTTATTTTAAAATAATTTTAAATTCCAACTTGAAACTAATCCCCAATTTGAATTGGTAATTTATTATTTTTTATCATCTAATATTTAATATTATTACATTGCAAATAGAGTTTTATTAGCATATTATTGTATTAAATATTTTTCTCTGAAAGTTTTTTTTATGTATTTATTTTCGTTTTATTTATTTTAAAATAATTTTAAAACTCCAACTTGAAACTAATCCCCAAGTTGAATTGGTAATTTATTATTTTTTTAATTTCGCTTTTTATTTTAAAATTTCAACTTGAAACTACATCCCGATTTGAATGGGTAGTTTTTTTTATCTTTCTTTCATTTTTTATAGCTAACTTTTTTTTTTTTGCTTTTTTATTTTAAGATAATTTATAAACTCCAACTTGAAACTACTCACACCCAATTTGAATGGGTAATTATTATTTTATATATTTATTTTCGTTGTTTTAGTTATATTGAATTATAAGATATCTATATTTATTAATTCAAATAAAGTAACCAATTTGAATATATATATATATATATATATATATATAACCAATAACTTTTGTTCTATATTTTTATTTATTATATTAGCCATTATTTAGTATTCGCTTTATTTTTGTAATATTTGAGAAGATATATAATCTATTACTGATGAAATATTTATTTGCTTTAAATTTTATTTTGTCGTTCTTAATAATATTAGCTGAATTTTAATGAAAAATCTCTCTTAAACTGTCGGGACTTATACGGGGAGCGCATTGAATAAATTTTTTGTTATGTATTTTCCTTTATTATATCATCTAATATTTAATATTATTACATTTTTAATAGAAATATTTATTAGCATATTACTTTATTTAATATTTTTCTCTAAAAGTTTTTTAATTTCTTTAATTTCGTTTTTTTGTTTTAAAATAATTTTTAAAACTCCAATTTGAAACTACTCCCAAATTTGAATTGGTAATTCATTATTTTTTAATTTTATTTTAAAATTATTTTAAAATTCCAACTTGAAACTACTTCCCGATTTGAATGGGTAGTTCCTCTTTTTTCATTTTTTATAGCTAATTTTTTTGGCTTTTATTTAAAATAATTTAAAAAATCCAGCTTGAAACTACTCCCACCCAATTTAAATGGGTAGTTATTTTTTTATATATTTATTTTTCATTTTTTCATATTTAATTATAAGATATATATATATATATTTATTAATCCAAATAAAGTAACCATATATATATATGGTAGTTTTTTTATTTTATTTATTATTTTTGATTTTTATATATATTTAAATTTAAAAATAATAACCAATAAATAATTATAAACTAAATAACTAACTATGCCATGTGGCCTTTTTTTAGGTTGCCACTTGGCTTAAGGAGAAGGCTTTTTCCTCTCCTTTTAATAATATATAGACTGGACCTAATTTTTATATACAAACATAATTAAATCTAAAAGAGACTAGTATTGCAATTATATGCAATTTAGCCTTAAAAATACTAAATAAATTTATAAAAATATGCAAAAATTATATTAGCTATATTTTAGTATAAATAATAGAGTTCAATAAATAAATCACTAAAATGATAATTTTGGGCATAATTATTGGGCTTTTCTGGATAAAATAGGGCAATAAATTGATTTAAATTTTTTTAAGAATTAAGGAAAAATAAAAAACAACATTTGGACATACTTATATATGCATACATATGCTATTTTGAGAGTATTTTGCATACTAAAAATATCTAGGGAAAAATTGAGTATCAACACCTGCCGACCTCTTCCAATAACGTTGCACCGAGTACAATCACTACAAAATCAGTAACACATCCTAAGCCTGTGCTCATTCACCACCTGTACAAGTCCGTTCGCTCCTTATTGACATCAACTAAATGTGCGACAATATCTTCCAATTTAAAGTTGTCACGACCGAAAATCCACTAAGGGTCGTGGTGGTGCCGGACACCTCTGTCAGGCCAGCCAACTAGATTATCAATCAATTCCTCTTTTAATACTTTTGAAAATCTAAGGTTTTTCCCTCCATTTCCATAAATAAAAGTTCACTACTTGAATTCAAATTTAAATAATAACAATTAGTACAAATCCGTTGAAACCCATCCCAGAAACCTGGTGTCACAAGTACATGAGCAACTGTCGATAAGGAAAGTAAAATACAACATCTGTCTGAAATACAATGGACAGGGAATAAATAATCAAATGCTGAAAGGAACTACACTGGCTGCGGGTCGTCTCGAACAATGCAGCTCACCTAGTCCCAGAGTCGTCCGTGCTACTATGCCCAACAGGCTGCTCGAGGTATACATACCTGTGCAACAAAAATGCACAGAAGTGTAGTATGAGTACATAATCAACGTGTACTCAGTGAATATCCCGCCTAATCCCGAAGGGGTAGAGATGAGATGGCCAACTTCGACACTCACTAGAGGTCAATTAACAATATTCTATAAGTGCGAGGATAATCATGGATTTATATAGAAATTCAAATTGTGAAGCCAGAAAACAGGTAAGCACCTTCAATAATAAATCAGGGGCTTCCAAGGTTTATTCTTTATTATCTTATCAGTTTATATCAAGCCACGTAGGGAATTAATTCCACATTACAATTTTCAAGTAACAGATAAACATGCGCAAATCATGCCGAGGTCGACGACCCGCTCCAACAAAAATGTAAATTGTGCATTGCCGAGGGTCAAGCGGCACGAACCATAGATGCATCTATTTTCACCGAGGCGTTCGACCCGTTCCATAAATAAATACGTATCCTGCTCGCGAATCATCCATGCGACGCAGGCACACATAAAATACATGCTCAAGTAGGAAATCAAGAGCTTATCGGGGATAATCAACCAAATAGACAAATTTCTCTTTTTAACATTTCAAGGAGAATTTAATATTGAATCTCTTTTTAAATTCCTTTACCAATTCAAGGTGATTTAAACAATTCACATTATCAATGGGTTCACAGTAACCCAAGTATAACATGCTTTTGGGGCCTAACTACTCGGACAATAGCATAATAGTAGTTATGCACGGACTCTCGTTACCTCGTGCGTACGTAGCCCCCACAAATAGGAGCACATAATCAATTACTTCACCTATGGGGTAATTTCCCCCTCACAAGATTAGAAAGGAGACTCACCTCGCTCCGAAGATCCACAATCGGCATTCTACATTTTTCCGAAGACTTGCACCAATGTACAATGCTCCAAAACTAGCCAACGATAATATAAATTCATTAATATATGCATGATTATACTTTACAACCCAATTTATAACAATTCCTAACCCCGAACGAAAAGTTAACAAAAATGCCCTCGGGCCCACGTGCCCAGAATCCGAAATTCTCGAAGATAAAGGTTACCCATGACCTTAGGAACTCAAATATAAAATTTTCTCTTAATTCCATACTCAAAATCGTGGCTAAATTCCAAGAATATGATTTTCTAGGTTTTCCACCAAAATCCCAATTTTTATACTAATTTCCATGCATAAATCCATGTATAAAACTTGTATTTAACTCAAAGCTACCATAAATTACTTACCTCATGACAAGTGACGAAAATGGCATCCCCAAGCTGCTTCCCATCGACTCTAATGGAAGAAAAATGGGGTTGGAATGAGCTCAACCCCAAACTTAAAACATCCTCACTGCCCCAGTCATTTCCGCTTCTGCGGAAGTATTGCCGCTTATGCTGTTACGCATTTGCGGGCAATAGGCCACTTCTGCGGCTTCCCCTGGCCTAGCCGCCTTTTGCTTCTGCGATGCTCCTTCCGCAGATGTGGTCCCGCTTCTGCAGAACCTTGACCGCATTTGCGGCCCACGACCCTTCGAACCATTATGCTTCTGCGGTGCCCTCTACCGCTTTTGCGACTCCGCTTTTGCGGATACCTGACCGCATAAACAGTCCCTGCTCCCCTTCTCTCCCAACTGCTTCTGCGGCTTATTTCATGCTTCTACGGGGCCGCTTCTGCGGTCCCATTTCCGCAGAAGCGAAAACACCAGCAACCAGATCCTTCCGCCTTCTTCAAAATTCCATTTTTGATCCGTTAACCACTCGGAATTCACCCGAGGCCCCCGGGACCCAAACTAATCATACCAAACAATCCCAATACACATTACAGACCTGCTCGAGGCCTCAAATCACATCAAACAACGCTAAAATCATCAATCGACCTCCAATTCAAGCTTTATGAACTTTGAACTTTCCAACTTCTACTTCTGATGTTTAAACCTATCAAATCATGTCCGATTGACCTCAAATTTTACACACAAGTCCTATTTGACATTACGAACCTACTCCAACTTCCAAAATTGGATTCCGACCCCGATATCAAAAAGTCAACCTCCGGTCAAACTTCTCAAAAACCTTCAAATTCCAACTTTAGCCAAATTGCTCCAAAAGGACCTACGGACCTCCGAATTCACTTTAGATCGCGTTCCCAAGTCCAGAATCACCATACGGAGCTACTCCCAGTCTCGGAATCTCAAACGGACATCGATAACACTGAAATGCACTCCAAGCCAAACTTAAGAAATTTCCTCCAAAATGTTAACTTCCACAATATGCGCTAAAACGCTCCTAGGTTATCCAAAACCCAATCTGGGCATACTCCCGAGTCTGAAATCATCATACAAACCTGCTGGAACCTTCAGATCCCGATTTCGAGGCTGTTTACTCAAAAATCCAATCCTAGTTCATTCTTTCAACTTTAAGCTTCTCAAATGAGAATTTTCATTTAAATTTAACTCTGATCTTCCTGAATTTAAATTCCGACCATGCGAACAAGTCACAATACCTAAAATGAAGATGTTCATGGCCTCAGACTGCTGAACGACGCGCTAGGGCTCGCAACGACCGGTCGGGTCGTTACAAAAGTTATGTTGTATCCTTCTTCTTAACAAGCAACTCTTTTTTGTTACATCCAATCTCCCACCATATATTAGGCAATATTTTTTATTAAGCCCGTAGACCCAATCACCATCCACCCTGAATCCCAAATCACTCTAGACTTTTTTTCTCAGGGTGTGTAGTTATCCTGCTACTTAACCCATATGCTACTTTGCCACTTTGGTCAAACTCACCCCTTTAAGCAATCACTAGACTTTCGCTTCTTGCACTTGGACTTCTAGAAATTTAACTACCGCCGCCTGACACTTCCCACATATCCTTCCTCATCCTTTGATGCCCAGTTGTTGCCTTAAATCAATATCTATCTCTGTAGCACTTGAACTGATAGATCGCTAATAACTTCAACCTTTTCGAAGATCCTCCTTCTCAAGCCGTCAGCATTAGAAGTACCCATTCAATCTTGAACCACTGCACCCTACGATCTTTGAAAGTCGTTTGTCCATTACTATCTCACAACATCCTTCCCCAAAGGCGAATTGTAGAATATCATAACACCGGTGAACTTTAACACACTCAATCAAGGATGACGACACCACATCGCAGATGAAAATTCTACCACACTTGAAAATACTATGTCTCATTACTCTATCACCCCAAACCCGAACATTTATAGTATGATTGCCTCTACTTTGTCGGAAATAAAATATCGAATCTTTGAATTATGCTCTAAGTATATCTCATTTCAAGTCATTCACTGCCCCGACACATGGGCATGCATACTACCACCACATCAATATTGTGTGATAACCAATCCTGAGCATCATAACAACTTATGAGTAGCCTAAAAGCTCTCATAAGTACAGATACTGTGTTGAAATAACATAATATCCTTCCGCAAGGTGCCGACAATTGACTAATAAAATATATAGGGGTAAATATCCTCCACCATATCTGTAGTACCATTACAATCCCTCAATTCCCAATTTATAATAAACGCTTCGTGTTGCATAAGATTGAGTAGGTGTCGCGACCCAAGTTCTCCCTCCATGAACCATCGTGATGGAACCTAGCCTCTACGACTAGGTAAGCCTAACATTTCGCGAAAATGAAATGAAAACATGAAAAACTAACAATTTAACAGGTAAATTTAATTAAGAAAATTAGATGACGCTTGGCATATACAATAATCACTCTTGAACTAAACATAAATTATCCCAAAACCCGGAATATCATGAGTCACAAGCTACCGAAGTAAATAAGTCTCCAAAACTCCAGAAACTATCAAGTAAGAAAATACAAGAAAGTCTTTAACTTAAGGAAGAGTAGAGAGGGACTACTAGGTCTGCGGACATGGCAGTTATACCTCGAAGTCTCTAAAATTGCCTCGCCTCACTGGAAATATGGCTGGGAAGAGGTACCTGGTTCTGCACAGGCAAAACATGAGTAGGAAAGGTCATGAGTAAATGACAGCGGTACCCAGTAAATGCCAAGCCTAACCTCGGTCGAATAGATACTGTCGCTCCCCCTTTTTCTCGCGAAATCGGGTTTATGATATTCGATTGGGAAAACTCTTTCATTTTGGGAAAGGGGTTTTGCAATTTTGAAGAGTCGCCACCTAACAATTTTAAGGTGAGTTAGGACACCTATGGGGTTCAACTACAACTATATTGGTAACCAGAGATAGGGTAAGGGCTTGAAATTATCCCAAGGGGAAGGTGTTAGGCACCCCTCAGGATCCACTAGTGTGGTTCTCGGCCAGATAATTTTTGTGACTTTTTGCAATCAACAAGTAAAAAAATAACGCTCAAGTAATAGGGGGTTTTGAATTTAAATACACAAATGTTTATTAAAAAAATAGTGAAAAGCAAGGTTTTGAAAATAGTTACAATCTAAGCATGCTGATGAATGAAAGGGGGTCCTAGCTTTATTTGTAATATGGATCACATCAATGCAATGCCCGATAATCGCTCCTCTAAAGAGGGGCTACACATGGCATTAACGCACCGGTCATCATATCCAGATCTACCCTTCCCACTACATGAATGTGTTAAAGCGAGGATTGGTCTCGACCTCTATTACATGCTATTACCCGTCCCATTCCTATCACTCCTGGAGAAATTTTAGGACTACTATTCCTATAAGAAGGAGGTTCTAAGCTGACTCTTAGGTTTAAAGGTAAAAATGCTAAGGCGACATACAAAAATACGTAGAACTGCATTTAAAGGGGAAAACATGTAAGCAATTAGAAAGCTCATATAAACCTCTGCAAATGATGCATATGAACAACATGACTTAAGACACAGTTAAGGTCTGAAATTTGAAGTCCTAAAGTAGGGAGTTTGAATCAGAACCAGATTCATTATATAGCTGAGACAAGAAGTCCGAATCAGGCCTGCTTGTTGGTTGTAACAGTTGATGACTAAATAGAGGTGGTTCTAGTTTTATTATTACCTAAGGCTTGCTTAGTCGTAATAATGATATCTTATGAGCATGATATATATATATATATATATATATATATATATATATATATATATATATATTAGGAATGCAGTAGAGTAGTGATTAACTTTAAACAGGCGATTGGGGTCCTATTGGCATGCTTTCTAGCGGTATAAGTCAAGGCATTGTTTGAGAAACTTATTAAAGAATCGGCAGGTTAATTAATTAATCCCATTCGGAATAACAACATGAACTAGGCGGCTTCTCCAACTAAGCTGTTTTTAAATTCTATAGGCATGACTTCTATTATAGTTACTTAGATCCTATAGGCATGGTATCTAAGTGTATGAAGGCCGACTTTGGACCTACAAACATGATTTATAAGGGAACGAGTTTGGATACATGCTCTAACGAAAATTGAGCTTCAATTACTTTATATCCTATATGCATGATTTCTAGTTGTGTGAAAGTGAAGCATGCAAAATTTATTTCAAACAAGCACTGGTCATATAGGCATGATTTCTAGTTATAAAGTGAAGCATGCAACATTTGTTTTAAACAAGCACTCATCCTATAGGCATGATTTCTAGTTATGAAAGTGAAGCATGCAGCATTTGTTTCAAACAAGAACAGATCCTATAGGAATGATTTCGAGTTATGAAAGTGAAGCATGCAGCATTTGTTTTAAACAAGCACTAATCCTATAGGGATGATTTCTACCCAATTTACCCAGAATATACAATTACTCGCTCCTTTTCACTAATCTCCCCAATATTTTTTACAAATTATTACAGCCCAGAACTATTAAATTACAAAAAAAGTGCAGAAAATAAGAAATTACAAACAAAAGAAGCTTGATCTTGACTTCCTATCTGAGTTATATAATTAATCACTTCAATGCCAATGTTTCAAAGCCTTTCTCACACTCGAGTGTGTCAAAGTTACCTAAGGATCTCAGGGGATCCCGAGCAATGCTCACACTCAAGTTTACATGACCAAATAGAATAAGTGCAGTATGGAAGGGTTAGCCCTTATGTGTCCAAGATCAGAGGGAACTCAAGGGTCCCAAGGCAAGGCTCACACAAGAGGGGCAGAACCTAGGTTCTAAGAGTATAGTGGAAGTGCATAACAGAGATTTATTAAGACTGATTGGAAAATAGTAAGTGGTAAAGGGAGTTTGAAAATAGTTGTAGTTCAAACTACACAGAATCAGAAATCATTCAAAGGGGCAAGGGATGATGGGATACATTGTATAATCCCAGCGGGGGTCTGGTTTGGTCATGTACAACAATAGCTGATGCTGGCATGTACACAAACCACCCAAAGGAACACAAAAACATATAGGGAATATGGGGGTTTAGGATTCATAAGGTGGTAAGTAAATAACAAATGACTGACATAGTACACATATGGGGAAGCATTAATTAAAAAAAAAGGGAGGGAACATATTTCAGCATGCTATTAACATAAATGGAATGCAGGAACTTGAGCAAAAGTGAACATGAATGAGAAACTGAAGCAACATAAGGAAACATGTTGTTGTTGAGACTTAAAAAGTTAACGAGGACATACCAGTAGAGATGTAAAGTGCAGTAAGGAAAAGTAAGAAAGACTCCAAAGTCTAGCCTTGGCTTTCAGCCGGCTAAACAAACATTAGCACAAATTGCAGTAAAGCAAGAGAGAATTTTTTGAGTGTAAGTATGTGTTATGAACTTAAATGTTCGTGTCTTTAAAAGAAAAGTGGGTATGGTGTTTATAGTTTTGAAAATGAGTAGAGAAGAGGTAAAGTCTTAAACACAAACATGGAAATAATCACAATCAGAATCAATTAACACAAGTGATTCCCTTTAATTAAGGAATCATTGTTTAACGGGTAGTAACAGGTTTAATTAAGGAAAGGAATTAGTTTGGGGACAGGCTGATTATTTCCATATAAGGGGGCAGTAAAAGTATGAAGTAAATAATCAAGTCTAAGTACAAAAAATAGGCTTATTATGGGAAAGGATTCAACAAGGTAAAACATCACAGTAAAGGAAAGGAATCAATTAATTTTAAACAAATGAGTAAAAATTAGGGCCCGTAAGAAATATTTTACAATCAATCGCGACATTGAGGGAGTCAGAATCAATCAAGAAAGGATCATGATTCTGCACCTTAGCATATAAATAGAATGAACAGCAGTATCAGACATGCAGGGCCAAACACATTGGCAAAAGAAACAACATAAGCACACAATAGTAGTAGGAATAAGCTAGGAAATAGTAGTAAAAGAGATCTACTCGAAGCATAGCAGTCAACAAGGTCAAGTAGTTACACAGAATCAAAAGTGAAGAAAGAGTGTTAGAAACATGTAAGGCTCTCACAGTAGTAACGAGTGAGAGAAAACCCCTTTTAAGAAATTAGAATTTCAGCAGTAGTCGAGCTTTAAGAGATGATAAGAACTCAGAATCAGATAATTCAAACAAGGAAAAGAGAGTCAAAACAAAGAACTTAATCGAACAAATATACATCCAGCAGACAAGGATAGTTTCAGAACTAGGATAGGACCAAAAAGATCTAAGGTTTTCAACATGTTGAATCAAGTAGAAGGACAACATGAACAAGTTATTGAACATAGTAAAATCTTAAAGCAACACCAAAAATCAAAGAAGAGATCTTTAAAAAAGCTAAAAGAAACATAATCGTTGAAAGATGAAGAGTCATTTTGAAAGAAAAATAATAATAAAAAAAATAATTCGAGAAACACTTAAAGAATTTGTAACAAGCACATATTTGAAAGAAAAATCTAACAACTCTAAGATCTAGGGTTTCAACGAACCCAGAGAAAGTGAGAAAGGCTTCTAAAAAATACCGATCTAGCTGGAAAGATCAAGGATCTACCTTGAGCGGCCATGGATGACCGGAGAAAGACCAGAGGCAGAGGTCGAGCAAAGACTGGACCATATCTCTTTGATATCTGGCCATGAAATCACGAAAACAAATACCCAGGAGCCATAGAAGGCCGATACACATCTTAAATGGCCACGGGAGGCCATGGATTAGGTAGATATTAGGGTAAAATTAGATGGTAGCAGCTAGGGTTCAGAAGGGGTTATAAAGAGAGTTGAGAGCAAAAGGGATTCAGAGGCGGCGGGTGGTGGGAAATTATTTAGGGTAAGGGGTTGGTTTGGGTTAAAAATGGTAAGGGAGGCTGGTGGCCATTGATCATTTTGATCAACGACCTGGATTGAATGGGGTAGGTAGGGATCCGGGTTGGGTTGGTTTAATTTAGTTAGGGGTCGGGTTAAAATTAAAATTGGGCTGGAGAAATTGGGGGCCTGATTTGGGTTATAATTGTAACCCAATTTGGGTTATAATTGAAATAGCCACTTTTCCCTTTTATTTTATAAAAAATAGTAAATAAGTTTCTGATAAACAATTGAAAGCACTAAAATGATTTATAATGTATAATTACCAATTTGAAAATATAGGATCCCATTTTATAAACATAAGACAAATTTAAACCTAAAAATGGCTAATATTGCAATTATGTGCAATCAGCTTTAAAAATACTAAATAAAATTATAAAAATATGCAAAAATTAATTTAGCCATATTTTGGTATAAATATAAAGATCCAATAAATAAATCATCAAAAATAATGATTTGGACATAATTATTGGGATTTATGGATGAAAAAGGGAAATGTATCAGTTTAAAAACCTTTACAAATTATGAAAAAATAATAAAATGATTGGACATACTTATATATGCATATATATGCCATTTTGAAGGTATTTTGTATATTGAAAATATATATTATGAAAAATTAGGTATCAACAGCTGCCCCTCTTTACCCGGGAATGATGAAAGAGTTTTTGGGTAAAGATATGATGGCCAATTTTGACGGAGCGAAACGATTTGGGAAGATTCAGGCCGCACCCTGGTTTTCGAGCTGCCTACATATCCCTGGTTTTACAGGAATCAGGCCATATGTAGTTTAGGATCTATCGGCGAAGTATGCCAACGGGTACTTTCCAATAACGAACGAATATCTAGGGTTAGGTAAGTAATGGTTAGGTTTGGATATGGCTGCGGGCATTGGAGTGGAATCGCTCCCGCCGGGGTGGCTGTTGCGTGCGGGTTTACCTGCAAATAAGCAACAAAGGCATATATTGTGCGTAAATTTAGATATGATGCAAATTCTCGTTGGACCATGAATGATGTCTTTGAACGATTAAGATGACGTCCTTGGACCATGATGTCCCAGTCCATGAAGCGTATAATAAAGGATTCACAGGCCATGAAATGATGTTCTCGGTCTATAAGGATGGTGCCTCCGAAGCATGATGCCTTTGAATAATGATATGTAAAGATTGAAAGAAAATCCTTGGGCCATGACATGGTGTTCTCAGGTGATGAAGATGGTGCCTCCGACAATGGCGCCTTTGGATGAGTTGATGATATTTCAGCCCATGAAGGATGCAATAGCATGTGGCGATCTTTCAGCCGTGCGATGTGGTTATCTTTCAGCCATGCAATGTGGTGATCATTGAGCCGTGCAATGTGCCAATATTTTAGCCTTGCAATGTGGCGATCTTTCAGCCATACGATGTGGCGATCTTTCAGCCATGCAATATGGCAATCTTTTAGCCATGCGATGTGGTGATCTTTTAGTCGTGCGATGTGGTGATCTTTTAGTCGTGCGATGTGGCGATCTTTCAGCCGTGCAATTTAGATGCAGGTGGAGGTAGAGCTTAACCTCGGAAGGCATAATAGTAGCCATATGCAAGTTGGAAAGCAGAATGGTATCCTTATGAAATACAGATGTAGATAGAGGTGGAGCTTAACCTCGGAATGCAGAATAGTAGCCTTATGCAAGTTGGAAGGCAGAATGGTATCCTTATGCAATGTAGATGCAGTTAGAGGTAGAGCTTAACCTCGGAAGGCATAATAGTAGCCTTATGCAAGTTGGAAGGCAGAATGGTAACCTTATGCAATTCAGATATAGGTGGAGGTAGAGCTTAACCTCGGAAGGCAAAATAGTAGCCTTATGCAAGTTGGAAGGCAGAATGGTAGCCTTATGCAATTTGGAAGGAAGAATGGTAGCCTTATGCAATGCAGATGCACATAGAGGTAGAGTTTAACCTCGAAAGGCAGAATAGTATCCTTATGCAATGCAGATGCAGCTGGAGACATTATTTGGTCTCGGAATGCAGAATGGTAGCCTTATACAGATTGGAAGTCAAAATGGTAGCCTTATGCAATGCAGATGCAGCTGGAGACAATGTTTAGTCTCGGAAGGCAAAATGGTAGCCTTATGCAATGCATATACAGATGGAGATAGCGTTTAGTCTCAGAAGGTAGAATGGTCATCTTATGCAAAAAATAAGATAGCAAACGATAGTAGAGTTTTCTTAGCTGATAGCAGATTGCGGTATTGTGATTACTGGGAGCATTGTGACATACGGAACATCACTGGTGTATGCTGATAGCAAATTTTGGCAAGTGCAATAGTTCTGAGAATCGTATTCTTGAACAATGTTTGTCCCATGGGCGTACAATATTTTTTAATAATTTTGCAATCCTAGTGCATGCATTCAAAGAAAAATCGTGAGTTATGTAAGGGGGAGGTCAGTTTGTATCCACGCTGGCTTTGCTTGACTCATTTGGCTTTGATCTGGTGATACCGTCAGTATCATTAGGGTAGTATTGCTAAATAAAGTGGTTTCCATAATAAACATGCATGATTTTGTAAAAGTATGACATAAATTAAAATTTTCTTTTAGATGAACCGACAACTGTGACGTAGTTCAGGACATCGCAACCTCTCCTGCTACAAAATTTTAAGGGTCCTCCTCAAAATTCTACCCCAGTTTGATGGGTTGACGTTTCTGACTATTGCTCGTGCAGCAATCGGCTGAAATTACTTCGGAATTTTGAGGGTCCTCCTCAAAATTTTGCCCTAGTTTCTGATTGCGGGGGGAAATGAAGTATCCCCTCTTAAATGGGAATCAGGTCTGGCATAGTTCAATTTACATCATATAAGTAAAGCATAAAGATTACACATAGTAGCGTTTGACTGCATCTGAATTAATCGGCTTTGGCCAAACTTCTCCGTCCATTTCTGCAAGTAGGAGGGCTCCTCCTGTCAAAACCTGGTGAACCATGTATGGGCCCTGCCAGTTGGGAGAGAACTTCACTTTAGCTTCATCTTGATGCGAAAAAATCTTCTTTAACACCAACTGCCTCGGTGTGAACTGTCTTGGCTTGACTCTTTCATTGAAGGATCTAGACATTCTATTCTGATATAGTTGACCATGGCAAACTGCATTCATCCTCTTTCCGTCTATAAGAGCTAGTTGCTCATAACGACTTTTTACCCATTCTGCGTCGTCGAGCTCAGCTTCCTGTATGATCCTTAGGGAAGGAATTTCTACTTCGGTAGGAATGACGGCTTCTGTACCTTAAACCAGCATATAAAGGGTTGCCCCAGTTGATGTGCGGACTGTGGTATGATACCCGAGTAGAGCAAATGATAACTTCTCGTGCCATTGTTTATGTTTTTCTATCATTTTCCTCAATATCTTATTGACGTTCTTGTTGGAGGCTTCTACAGCTTCATTCATTTGAGGCTCGTAGGCTGTGGAATTCTTGTATCTAATCTTGAAAGTTTCACACATATATTTCATCAGGTCGCTGTTGAGGTTGGAACCGTTATTAGTAATGATTGACTCTGGCACCCCGAATCGATAAACAATGTGGTCATGGACAAAGTCTACCACGACTTTCTTAGTTACTGCTCTGTAAGATGTTGCTTCAACCCATTTGGTGAAATGGTCTATGGCTACCAAGATAAACCTGTGTCCGTTGGAAGCGGCAGGCTCGATTGGTCCAATAACGTCTATTCCCCAGGCGGTGAATGGCCATGGTGAGCTTGTTGTGTGGAGCTCGCTCGGAGGCACTTTTATCATATCTGCATGAATTTGACAGCGATGGCATTTTCGGACATGTTGGATGCAGTCTGTATCCATAGTCATTCAAAAGTAACCAGCCCAGAGTATCTTCTTTGCTAAAACAAAACCGTTCATATATGGACCGCAAGTCCCATCATGAATTTCCTCTACCAGCTTGGATGCTACTTTTGCGTCAACACACCTTAGTAATCCCAAATCAGGAGTCCTTCTATACAGGATTCCTCTGCTGTGAAAGAAGTTGTTGGACAATCTCCAAAGTGTGCGCTTCTAAGTAGGATTCGCAAGCTCTAGGTATTCTCTTTTTGCCAAGTATTCCTGGATATCATGAAACCAAGGCTTTCCGTCTTCTTCTTCTTCAACATGGGCACAGTAATCTGGTTGATTATGGATTTTTACTGGAATGGGATCAATGAAATTCTTATCTAGATGTTGTATCATGGATGATAGGGTAGCCAATGCATCGGCGAACTCATTCTGGATTCTGGGAATATGGTGGAATTCCGTATTCGTGAACCTCTTTCTTAGTTCCTATACATGACGCAGATACGAGAGTATCTTGGAGTTATTGGTTGCCCATTCTTCTCGTACCTGATGTATAAGTAAGTCTGAATCTCTAATTACTAACAACTGTTGAACATTCATGTCAATGGCCATTTTGAGTCCTAAGATGCAAGCTTCATATTCGGCCATATTATTGGTGCAGGGAAACTTGAGCTTGGCAGACACTGGATAATGCTGACTGGTTTCTGATATCAAGACTGCTCCTATACCAACTCCTTTGAAGTTTGCTGCTCCATCGAAGAACATTCTCCAACCATTATAGGATTTTGCAATGTCTTCTCTATGAATGATACCTCTTAATCAGGAAAATACATTTTCAGGGGTTCGTATTTTCCATCCACGAGATTCTCAGCGAGGTGGTCTGCCAGTGCTTGTCCCTTGATCACTTTCTCAGTTACATAGAAAATGTTGAACTCACTCAACAGGATTTTCCACTTGGCTAGCTTGCCAGTGGGCATGGGCTTCTGAAATATTTACTTCAAAGTATCCATCCTTGATATGAGATATGTAGTATATGTGCAAAAGTAATGTCTCAGCTTCTGATCCACCCAAGTCAAAGCACAACAGGTGCGTTCTAATAAAGAATATCAGGCCTCGTACGGGGTGAACTTCTTGCTGAGATAATAGATGGCTTGTTCCTTTCTCCTTGTTTCATCATGTTGCCCCAGAACGCAACCGAAAGCTCCATATAACACTGCAAGGTAGAGCACTATAGGTCTCTCTAGCTCGGGCAGAACTAAGACTGGTGATGTTGACATGTACTCCTTGATTCTATCGAAGGCCTTTTGGCAGCCATCGGTCCATTTGGTAGCGGCATCCTTCTTTAACATTTTAAAGATTGGCTCACAGATAACTATAGACTGTGCTATGAATCGACCGATGTAGTTCAGTCTTCCCAAGAAACTCATCACATCTTTCTTGTTTTTTAGTGGTGGTAATTCTTGAATTGCTTTAACCTTCGACGGATCCAGTTCTATTCCTCGGCAATTCACAATAGACCCCAGAAACTTACTAGCAGGAACCCCAAATGCACACTTTGCGGGGTTTAGTTTTAGGTTGTACCTTCGCAGTCTATTAAAAAGCTTTCTCAGATATTCTATGTGGTCAGTGGCCTTTTCGGAATTGATAATAACATTGTCCATGTATACCTCTATCTCCTTGTGTATCATGTCATGGAAAATGGTTGTCATGGCCCTCATGTAGGTGGCCCTCGCATTCTTTAGGCCGAATGGCATCATCTTGTAACAATACATTCCCCACGGCGTAATGAAAGCCATTTTCTCAGCATCTTCTTCATCCATCTAGATCTGATGATAACCAGCGAAACAATCTACAAATAAATACAGCTCATGCTTGGCACAATTATCAATCAGGATATGTATATTTGGCAAAGGGAAGTCATTTTTTGGACTGGCCCGATTGAGTTCCCGGTAGTCGACATAAACTCAAACCTTCCCGTCTTTCTTCGATACTAGCACGATATTGGCTAAACATGTCGGGTACTCAACCACCCTGAGAACCTTAGCTTTGATCTGCTCGGAGACTTCTTCCTTGATTTTCAGACTCATATCGGGCTTGAGCATTCTGAGCTTTTGCTTTACTGGTGGACACGTTGGGTCGGTTGGTAGTTTGTGAGCTACAATAGACATACTCAGACCAGCCATGTCATCATACGACCAGGGAAATATGTCCTCATATTCCTTTAGAAACTCTGTGTATTCTTTCTTCTCTGATGGCGATAGGTGAATGCTGATTTGTGTTTCCTTGACATTTTCTGCATCTCCCAGGTTAACAATCTCGGTCTCGTCCAGGTTGGACTTAGGTCTGTTCTCAAAGTTCTCAACTTCTTTGGCAATCTCATCAGGTATGACATCTTCTTCCGAATCAATGTCTATTTGTTGCGTTGTCTCATTGCATGTCACAGTCATTGGTTTATCAAGATAGGTAATAGTAATGCTGTATAAGTAAAGTAAGGAGGAAAATTATAGAAATAAATATTAATTCATAAGAAAAAAAAAATCAAACATGCTTTTGATAAATGGAATAATTGTTTTGAACATTGAAGATCTTATTGTGGAAATTGAAAAATACGAAAAGAAAATTATTTAGTAAAAACAATGGATAATGCTTATTTTAGACTTGCTACCCCGAGGCTTGTCGGGCTCTAGTTGTCCCGATGGTCCAGTTATTGAGGCGTGCCGCTCTGCTAACAGCATGTATAGAAGGGCCTTCCTCCCCGTCCTCCTTGTGAATAACACAACAGTCCATGTCATTGTCCTTTAGGAATAAATTCTTTACCGCTGCAACTGCATCTTCTTCATTTGACTTATAAATAATGTCAGCCTGTTGGAAAGTCTGCTCCAAGTGCAGTATTGGATGCTCTAGTGGGTAGTAAGGACGTGCCATGGTAGCGACCAGTTATTGAACTCCTCCTAGGTGTATTCTTACCCCAAACCGAAAGTGGTGCCATATTTTTTAGTTTATGGGTTTAGCTATTCCTTAGAGGTTCTTGTCGAGTCCCTTGCCCTGCTCCTACCTACTCCAATTCAGTATGCTCTTGATTTTGTTATCCTACCATTTGTCTTTGTCGACGGTATTGACCCGCTCGATGTGGTGGTAAGTCTCTCCACCAAACTTTCTTCTTCCTTCGATCACCAGAATGGTCTGGCGACAGTATATAGGGTTGCTATAGTCGCCGTGAATGATCACCTCCTAGTGATTCCATTCAAACTTTACTGCCTAATATAGTGTTGATGCTACGGCCCCAGCAGCATAAATCCATGGCTGTCCTAGCATCAAGTTGTAGGATGCTGGTACATCTATTACTTGGAAATTGGCATCAAACCAGGTTGGCCCCATCTGCAGGCATAGAACAATCTCCCCAATGGTGGACCTCTGAGAACCATCGAAGGCTTTCACATTGATTGCTCCATCTTTTATCTCGTGCAGCCCCTTACCCAATTTCTTGAGCGTCACCAACATACATATGTTAAGGCTGGAACCCCCATCGATCGGGATTCTGGTGATGAAATAGTCCTCACATTGCACGGTGATGTGTAGTGCCTTGTTGTACCCCAGCCCCTCAAATGGCATCTCGACTTCATGAAAGGTGATATTGTAGCTCTCCAGCACTTGTCCTGCCATGTTAGCCATTTCCCCGCCATTGATGTTGCTTGGTATGTATGCTTCACTCAGCACCTTTAGCAGAGATTTCTTGTGCGCCTCAGAATTTTGCAGCAAAGAAAGAATAGAGATTTGTGTTGGCATCTTGTTTAACTGGTCGATGACCGAATATTCCTTGGCTTGTATTTTTCTCAAAAGGCCATCTGGTCATGTCTCTATGATAGGTGTCCGGTTGGAGGCCTGCTTGCTTGACTTAGACAGATGTTTGGGGGTATAGACTCTACCAGTTCTTGTCATACCCTATGCTGCGACAGTCTCTTCGAACCTGACCTTTCCTTTCCTCTTGGCCTCGGTTGTATAGTCCCAACATATAGCTTTTGTATGGAGTGATGTCATGGTTGACATTGCCATTTGGATAGGCGCAGCTATCCTTACTTCAAATGGAATATGTGCCTTGGGCGGCAGGAACGCCGCCTCAAATGGTGTGGGTGTATTCACTGGAGACGCGAGTTCAACCTCAGCTGGTGCTGGTACCTTTGCAGATGGTGCTGCTTCAAACTCAAGTTGTATGGACATATTTACCTCAGCATCCTCAGACGGTTGGATTTGCACTATAATCGGATTGAGAGTAACTGATGGTTTCTTTGGGTTATCTGAGATCAACCCGATGGATCCCTCGGGATCCCAGTCATCCTCTACTTGAATCATGTGGATACCCCCACCTTTATGGTCCGCTAGAGGGTTATTGCGGATGTTTGGAGTGGCTTCCTTTGCCACAATGACTTTGTTATCAATCAGATATTGTATCTTGTCTTTTAAAGAGCGGCATTCATCAATGGTGTATCCTTTCATGCTGGAGTGGTATGCACAGGACTTGTTTGGGTTAATCTATTGAGAAGGATTCTCAGGGGTTGCAGCAGGGATGAGGGTGACATAACTAGCAGCTTTGAGTCTCTCATACAGCTAGTCAATAGGTTCGGCGATGGTTGTGTATTGTTTTGGAGGCCTTCGATCGAAATTAGGCCAGGGCCTAGGGAATTTTTAGCATGCGAGGGTTGATTGGTAATGAGATGGTTGGGCATTGTAAGCTTGATAGACATGAGCAAGTTGGGAGTATCTGTGTAAAGTAGGCTGATATGTAGGAAGTGGAGATGACTGATAGGTTGGTGGTGGAGCTTAATAGGAGGGTGCTTGGTAATTTAGGGCTGGCTGATATGTAAGTGGAGGTATTGGGTAAGTTTGGTATTTGAGGGGAGACTTGGTCCTTTATGCAACCATCACGGCCCCTATGTCCCTCTTCTTATACACACCACCAAACTGCAAGGCCTTATTTATAGCTTGCAAGGCCTCGAAGTTTGTAACCATACCGCTCTTAATACCTTCTTCAATTTGTTCCCCCGATTTGATAATGTCAAAAAACTTATCATTCTCAATCACCATCAATCGTTCATAGTATTGTGGGTCTTGAGCTCGGACAAAGAACTTGTTTATTTGTTCTTCTTCTAAGGCGTGTCTGACCTCAGCAGCTTCAGACCTCCAGCGAGTAGCATACTCGCGAAATGTCTCCGTGGGATTCTTTTTTAGATTTTGGATATAGAACACGTCTGGCGCATTCTCTATGTTAAACCTGAAAGTGTCCATAAAATCATATGCCATACCTACCCAGCTCGACCACTTCTTGGGATCTTGGTTGATGTACCAAGATAGCGCATCTTCTTTTAAACTCCACATGAACAGCTTCATGTAGATCCTTTCATCTTTTCCTACCCCGACCAGCTTGTCGCAGTATGTCCTCATATGGACCCTTGGATCATATGTACCATCAAACATCTCGAACTTAGGAGGTTTGTACACTTCCGGTAGTTTGACATCCGGTTGTATGCAGAGGTCTTCATAGTTCAACCCTTCAATCCCTTTATTTCCTTCGACGCCCTGAATTCGGCTGGTTTTTTCTTAAGTTCCTCGTCCACGTTTCTGATGAGTAGATCCTTTTCATCAGACTCAGGTGTGCAAGATATGGCATAGTCTCTACGTAGATGGAATTATTGTGGTGGCCTAGTGTGTGGGCGTGGAAATGGTCATTTGCGGAGTTTTGCGGTTCTGGGATGAGTAGTGGAGTGTTGTTTGGAGTATGGCAAGTGTTGCATTGGTTCTTTGTTGGAGGAGTGGGATGATTCGGTTGTTTTTTAGGAGGTGTGGGATTTTGAACATTGGGGACGTTGGTGTCTGGGGTGCTGAGGGAGAATGATAGATTGGCCTGATTTTGAACCTGATCAAGCTCTTCCTGAAACTTCAACAAATTCTGCTCAAGTTGTGACATATTTTCATTGGGAACCCGAATACCATGGCCATCAGTGGCCTCTACTATTATGTTTTCTTTCCTGATGTTCAAAATCTTCCATTTTGCCTTTGTTCTTGTTCTTAACAGGACTAAGAGGAGGAGTGGGTGGAGGGCCCCTGGATCTCGTGGAATAAGATGATGTTGCCAGAGTGCACGAACTAACCTTTGGGGAGGGGAATAACAAAACAAAAATAAAACAAAAAGGTAACCAAATTAGTGATGATCATAAAAAGTATTGCAATATTTAAACACGTAGTGCAGGAATATAAAGCGTGTCCTAATTTGGGAACCTCATTGTGCCCGAGATGGGCCTAGCGACAAGTTGATTTGGAGAACTTGGAATGCTAAATGCTTCATTTCATAACGTAAGGACAGACGAATCCCAAAATGATACTGAAATAACGATAAGAAATGAGTTATTATTGGCACTTGGCTTTATTACATTTAGAAAATGAATAAGCCTAAATCTATTTGGTCTCAAGAGGGCCTTCCTCATGTTAAATGTTCTCGTTGATCAAATCCTCCAGCTCGCGTAGGCTTATTAGCAAGAACGACTTCGCCAGATGTCCTTCTTCGTTTCTCTCAGCGCTCTGGCAGTCATCGACTCTTTTCCTCACTTTTCCGTCCAATTCTAACAGGTTGTATTCCAGATAATCTAGGTTTCTCTAGTCTTGACGGCCCTTTCTTTCCATTCATTAATTTGGTCATCTGATGGAAGATTCCTCCAACAGTCTAGCAAGAGTGGGGGTATGTTAACCATTCCGAAGCTGGGGCCTCGTTCCTCATTTTTTATGAAACAAAAGGGTTAGAACTTACCCTCCCCCCCCCACACCAGACTCGACTATTTATACATTTATGATCAACATGAAGCATTTAGTTCTCCAAATAAATACACAAAATGTGACGATGTCCGTTTGGGTTTAGGGAAACCCAGTGGACTTTGTACAAGGCTATCTTAAAGGATCATTATGTGGACAACATAACTTATCCGCTAGGTTTGACCATTATGCATGCACAATTTGAACAGAGTAAGGTTTCTATGGGTTTTTAGACTGGTACCCTTGAGCGGACAACTCAAGGGGTAAGGCTCGGAACTATCGACTGCACCTTTGATCGACTAGTTTTACCGCAAATATGCCTTTCTGAATTTGGGGGTTATGATATTGGAAGAGCGCAACCACTCGTTATAAGCGTAGTTATAGTATTTGTTTTGGCAGGAGTGGAGTATGATGTTGAGCATGATTATATAATAATTAAAAAGCATGCTGACATGTATTTGTATATTAAGAAAGTGATAAATACAATAGTTTCATAATTTAAAGCAATAAAGAAAAGAAAACAAAGAAGATATGTTAGTTTTGCTTCTAAAGGAGAAATTAAATACTTAAAGGAATTGAACAGATAATTACACACAGAGAGGTACAAATTCACAAGAATAATATTAAATGGTAAAAGCCTAAAAAAAATCCCCAGCAGAGTCGCCATGCTGTCCTCCCCTTTTTTCTTACGAAATCAGGTTTATGACATTCTGTTGGGACAACTCTTTAACGGAGTTTTGCAATTTTGAATAGTCATCACCTAACGATTTTAAGGTACGTTAGGGCACCTACGGGGTTCAACTACAACTATGTTGGTAACCAGAGATAGGGTAAGGGCTTGAAATTATCCTAAGGGGAAGGTGTTAGGCACTTCTCAGGATCCACGAGTGTAGTTCCCGACCTGATAGTTTTTGTGAATCTGTGCCATTAACAAGTAAACAAATAAGGCTCAAGTAATAGGGGGTTCTGAATTTAAATACACAAATGTTTGTTAAAAGAATAGTGAAAAAGCAAGGTTTTGAAAAGAGTTACAATCTAAGCATGTTGTTGAATGAAAGGGGGTCTAGGTTTGTTTGTAATATGGATCACATTAATGCAATATCCGGTAATCACTCCTCTAAAGAGGGGCTACACGAGACATTAGCGCACCAGTTATCATATCCATATCTACCCTTTCCACCCCGTGAAGGTGTTAAAGCGAGGATTGGTCTCGACCTCTATTGCATGTTGTTACCCATCCCATTCCTATCAGTCCTGGAGGAATTTTAGGACTACTATTCCTATAAGAAGGAGGTTCTAAGCTGACTCTTAGGTTTAAAGGTAAAAATGCTAATGCGATATACAAAAACACGTATGACTGCATTTAAAGGGGGAAATATGTAAGCAATTATAAGGCTCATATAAACCTCTGAAAATGATGCATATAAAAAGCATGACTTAAGACACAGTTAAGGTCTAAAATTTTAAGTCCTAAAGCAGGGAGTTTGAATCAGAACCAGATTCGTTATATAGCTCAGATAAGAAGTTTGAATCAGGCATGCCTGTTGGTTGTAACAGTTGATGACTAAATAGAAGTGGTTCTAGTTTTATTATTACCTAAGGCTTGCCTAGGCGTAATAATTATATCCTATGAGCATGATATATATCGATTAGGAATGCAGTAGAGCAGTGATTAATTTTAAACATGTGATTGGGGTCCTATTGGCATGCTTTCTAGTGGTATAAGTCAAGGCTGTGTTTGAGAAACTTATTAAAGAATCGGCAGGTTAATTAATTAATCCCATTCAGAATAACAACATGAACTAGGCAGCTTCTCCAACTAAACTGTTTTTAAATTCTATAGGTATGATTTCTATTATAGTTACTTAGATCCTATAGGCATGGTATCTAAGTGTGTGAAGGCTGACTTTAGACCTACATACATGATTTCTAAGGGAACGAGTTTGGATACATGCTGCAATGAAAATTGAGCTTCAATTACTTCATATCCTATAGGCATGATTTCTAGTTGTGTGAAAGTGAAGCATGCAACATTTGTTTCAAACAAGCATTGATCCTATAGGCATGATTTCTAGTTATGAAAGTGAAGCATGCAACATTTGTTTTAAACAAGCACTGACCCTATAGGCATGATTTCTAGTTATGAAAGTGAAGCATGCAGCATTTGTTTCAAACAAGCACTGATCCTATAGGCATGATTTCTAGTTATGAAAGTGAAGCATACAACATTTGTTTTAAAGAAGCACCGATCCTATAGGCATGATTTCTACCCAATTTACCCACAATATAAAATTACCCGCCCATTTTCACTAATCTCCCCAATATTGTTTGCAAATTATTACAACCTAAAACGATTAAATTACAAAAAAGTGCATAAAATAAGAAGTTACAAACAAAATAAGCCTGATCTTGACTTCCTATCTGAGTTATATAATTAATCACTTCAACGCCAATGTTTTAACGCCTTTCTCATACTTGAGTGTGTTAAAGTTCCCTAAGGATCTCAGGGGATCCCGGACAGTGCTCACACTCAGGTTTACATGACCAAATAGAATGAGTGCACTATGGAAGGGCCAACCCGTATGGGTCCAAGATCAAAAGGAACTCAAGGGTTCCAAGGCAAGGCTCACACAAGAGGGGCAGAACCTAGGTTCTACGAGTATAGTGGAAGTGAAGAATAGAGATTTATTAAGATTGGATGGAAAATAGTAAGTGGTAAAGGGAGTTTGAAAACAGTTGTAGTTCAAACTACACAGAATCAGAAATCATTCAAAGGGCAAGAGATAGTGGGATACATTGTATAACCCCAGCGGTGGTCTGGTTTGGTCATGTACATCAATAGTTGATGCTGGCATGGATACAAACCATCCAAAGGAACACAAACACATATAAGAGATATGGGGGTTTAGGATTCATGAGGTGGCAAGTAAATAACAAATGACTGACAGAGTACACATATGGGGAAGCATTAATTAAAAGGGGGAGGGAACATATTTCAGCATGCTATTAACATAAATGGACTGCAGAAACTTGAGTAGAAGTGAACATGAATGAGAAAATGAAGCATCTTAAGGAAACATGTTGTTTTTGAGACTTAAAAAGTTAAAGAGGACACATCAGTAGAGAAGTAAAGTACAGTAAGGAAAATTAAGCAAGACTCCACAGTCTAGCCTTGGCTTTTAGCCGGCTAAACAACTAATAGCACAAATAGCAGTAAAGCAAGAGAGAATGTTTTTAGTGTAAGTGTGTGTTCTGAACTTAAATATTCATGTCTTTAAAAGAAAAGAGAGTGTGGTATTTATAGTTTTGAAAACGAGTTGAGAAGAGGTAAAGTCTTAAACATAAACATGGAAATAATCACAATCAGAATTAATTAACACAAGTGAACCCATTTAATTAAGGAATCACTATTTAACGAGTAGTAACAGGTTTAATTAAGGAAAGAAATCTGTTTGGGGACAGGCTGATTATTGCCATATAAGGGGGCAGTAAAAGTATGAAGTAAATAATCAAGTCTAAGTACAAAAAATAGGCTTATTTTGGGAAAGGATTCAGGAAGGTAAAACACCACAGTAAAGGAATGGAATCAATTAATTTTAAACAGATGAGTAAAATTAGGGCTCGTAAAAAAAGATTTTACAATCAATCGCAACATTGAGGGAGTCAGAATCAATCAAGAAAGGATCATGATTAGGCACCTTAGCATATAAATAGAATGAACAGCAGTATCAGACATGCATGGACAAATACATTGGCAAAAGAAACAACATAAGGACACAATAGTAGCAGGAATTAGTAGTAAAAGAGATCTACTCGAAGCACAGCAATCAACAAGGTAAAGTAGTTACACAGAATCAAAAGTGAAGAAAGAGTGTTAGAAACATGTAAGGGTCTCACAGTAGTAACGAGTGAGAGAAAACCCCTTTTAAGAAATTAGAGTTTCAGCAGTAGTCGAGCTTTAAGAGATGATAAGAACTCAAAATCAGATAATTCAAACAAGGAAAAGAGAGCCAAAACACAGAACTTAATTGAACAAATATACATCCAGCAGACAAGGACAATTTTAGAACTAGGATAGGACCAAAAAGATCTAAGGTTTTCAACATGTTGAATCAAGTAGAAGGACAGCATGAACAAGTTATTGAACATAGTAAAATCATAAAGCAACACCAAAAATCAGAGAAGAGATCTTTAAAAAAGCTAAAAGAAACCTAATCGTTGAAAGATGAAGAGTCATTTTGAAAGAAAAATCAAACAAAAAAACCTTCGAGAAACACTTATAGAATTTGTAACAAGCACAGATTTGAAAGAAAAATCGAACAATTCTAAGATCTAGGGTTTCAACGAACCCAGAGAAAGTGAGAAAGGCTTCTAAAAAATACCGATCTAGCTGGAAAGATCAAGGATCTACCTTGAGTGGCCATGGATGGCCGAAGAAAGACCAGAGACAGAGGTCGAGCAAAGAATGGACCATATCTCTTTGATATCTGGCCTTGAAATCACGGAAACAAACACCAGGAGCCATAAGAGGCCGATACACATCTCAAATGGCCACGAGAGGCCATGGATTAGGTAGGTCGTAGGGTGGATTAGGGTGAAATTAAATGGCAGCGGCTATGATTCATAAGGGGTTGCAGAGAGAATTGAGAGTGAAAGAGATTCAGAGGCGGCAGGTGGTAGAAAATGATTTAGGGTAAGGGGTTAGTTTGGGTTAAAAATGGTAAGGGGAGCTGGTGGCCATTGATCAGTTTGATCAGCGGCCTGGATTGAATGGGGTAGGTAGGGATCCGGGTTGGGTTGGTTTAATTGGATTAGGGGTCGGGTTAAAATTAAAATTGGTCTGGGGAAATTGGGGGCCTGATTTGGGTTATAATTGAAACCCAATTTGGGCTATAATTGAAATAGCCAATTTTCCCTTTTAATTTATAAAAAATAGTAAATAAGTTTTTAAAAACCAATTGAAAGCACTAAAATGATTGATAATGTATAATTAACAATTTAAAAATATAGGATCTCATTTTATAAACATGAGACAAATTTAAACCTAAAATGGCTAATATTGCAATTATGTGCCAATTAGCTTTAAAATACTAAATAAATTTATAAAAATATGCAAAAATTATTTTAGCAATATTTTGGCTTAAATATAAAGATCCAATAAATGAATCATCAAAAATAATAATTTGGACATAATTATTGTGATTTTATGGATGAAAAAGGGAAATGAATCAGTTTAAAAACCTTTAAAAATTATGAAAAAATAATAAAACATTTGGACATACTTATATATGCATATATATGCCATTTTGAAGGTATTTACATATTGAAAAATATATACTATATGAGGAAAAATTGGGTATCAACAGTGACGAGATCAGTTCAGGGCCCTACTAGTATATATGTATAATAAGATAATACAGTATGAAATATCGCAGTAAAAATAAATACTAGCAGTCAACGATAATGAAATCACAGAAAACAACAATTCAGTACACAGAGATAGCAATAGGGGATCTCCCGAAATACCGTCCCGTAGTCCCAAACGTAAATGTGCAGGGGAATCTTCCGCAATACCGTTTCGTAGTCCCAAAGTAAATATACAGTGCTGGGGGATCTCCCAGAATATTGTTCCGTAGTCCCAAAGTAAATATGCAGTACAGGGGGATCTCCTGGGATACCATCTCGTAGTCCCAAACATAAACGTGTAGGGGATCTTGTTACACCCTGTAAGTTTAACAACCTTGATACCGTTATATATATATATATTTGAAATGGTATATTGAGTGGAACGTTTTTGTAAAGAAAAAAAAAGGGTTTGAAAAATATGATTTTATATAGTTATTAATATTACTACTTCTGAATATGCTTTAAATTATACAAATAATACGAGAAAGCTTATGAGATTTTCTTTACTGTAAAGATAGAAATCATTATGCACAAGAAAATAAGGTTATATTTTTATCATTTTAAGAATTAAACGTACAAAATTTTTTACTCTTTATATGAGATTAGGAAAATTAGAAGTTGAGAAAATATATGTATTTTTACATGGATACTTTAATGAAATAATAGTTGTCACACCTCCTTTTGGCGCGCCCCACCCCAAGGGATAGGGTACAAGGGAGTTTTTCCAATTTAAGTGACAATATTCGAGACGGGATTATTTTGTTTATTTCAGAG